>JAFMSR010000012.1:3906663-4096663 GCA_022818135.1 Saxidomus purpurata
CAACACTTCAACTTCAAAACCCTATTCAAAGGCCTCATCATTTGAATTAACAGTTCCATTACATTTTTCAATAGTAACTATTTCTTCTGCAATGTCTTTATATTCTTCCTTATCTTCATATTCAGCAATATCGTCTTCCCTGTAGTCCCCATCATCTAATGCAGAATCTTCTTCTAACGCCTCTTCTGACGGTGATTTCGAACTGCGAAACGAGTCACTTCTTCTTCCAATGTTTGACAAGAGTTTGTCTCGCACATTACTCAACACCTTCTTCTCCGGTCCGTTGGCACCACCATCAGTACTTATACCTGAAATGATACAAATGTAAATAGATGTAATGGAATAAATGATAAATGATAATGACGTCCCTGTACCTTATGAATAATGACCACTGTAGAAGATGAGTGATTTCTACATCAATCTTAAAAGAGGTTTGCAAAGTTTTGCTTACTGTCCTCTTTTCACTAGGTTAGTTGTATTTTTTATTCAATTTGGTCATAAGAGTTATGTACTGAGTTATTTTTCGGTAAAGGAGCAATTTGTTAGTTTTAGCTAAAACTCCGATCCCAGATGTTCAAAACTTTAATGGAGGATTCAGCTAACAGTCGGTTTTACAGAGCTAAATAGACTAATTATAACAAATTCGTGAACTCTTCAAAGCAAAATAAAAAATTCCGCAAGTGTTGCCAACTAAGAATTATTTTTTTCAATCAAAAGTTAGTCCATGATTGTTGTAACAGCCGGATAAAGTTACGAACAACTGGATCGTTTATCTATTGTCCAGTAAGAAATGCATTCAGCAGGTCTGGATATTAAGAGAGAATTTTATCTGACGAAAAATTGCTTTCAGGCTGATTAAATGTCTTACTTGATGATATTCTTGCAAGTTGCTTGTGCAGTTCACCAAACTGGTGTTCTCTGCTTCTCATCACGTTAAGCATTTCGTAACGGAAGCTAGAAAGGTCTTGCTTTATCTCCTCAAAGTCATCTGTAATAAACAAAATAATTGGTATATTCATGTGATAAACAAATCGTTATAGCCATAAGTGAAACAAAAACACTATATCAATAGTGTAACTCTCTTACATGTATACATGTATGTGAAAACAAAATCAAGTCATTTTCATAACATAGTGAATAGCTATTGCAATAAACAGTATCTCTATATAATAAAAAAACATGTAAGGTTAAACAAAATAATAAGTAGGTCATATGAGAAACAAAATCATAAGTAATTCTTAACTTTTTGCATAGTGTCAATTTTACAAGAATGCAAGTTTTCTACCTCTATCTGTAAACTGACGTCCTGCATAATGAATTACTGTTTGACTTAAAACTTTTTTAAATTCATTTTCGAAGTGAAAAAAATATTTTTTTAACTTCTCGAGCATCAACGAAATACAATTAGCAATATTAAATCTTAAGATGTATGGTTCAAAATGTTCAACTTGTACATTTCATGCCCCATGCTGTTGTTTTACTTTCTTAATTTTGATATTCGTGCTTAAATGGAAACGCTTTAAAAAATAAAAATAAAGAGCAAGACATTAAAATATATACTACCTTCTGTGACCTCGGCTTCTCTTTGAATATCAAATATATATCTCTGTATAATCCTCTGCATGACTTTCTACAAAACATAGGTAAAACAAGAAATAATTACTGCAAGATGCATCTAATCGTTAAAGGCTGTGTGAAATGTAGTGTGTTCTTTAACTCAATTAATTACAACTTATTCACTGTAATGTTGTAAAATGTGCTATTAAGCAATTGAAATATAATCTATAGGGCCACATTTCTGAAGGGATAAAATTTTGTTTAAATTGTGATATAGGATTGTTGACAGCATTTGTGCTTAAGGTGTATAAGTAAAACAGCCTCACCATCACCGGTGACCTAATTTCAGAGGGTATGACATTCCAGCTTAGGGTTAAAATTCCTTTAAAACGTTTTGGTTGAGACACATAATTTATTATTTTGTCGAGATTATTATCATTCCGATTAATACATTTTTAGTTTCTATACAAGTTATTTAGGGTAAACGGCACGTCCAATGGGAGCCTCGTAATTCAATTGATCATTTTTATTCAAACAAGAGCATCGCCCGTGGGTGCTGGACGTTCGTCTGATTTTATCTTTTTACGGTTTATTTAATGTATTACCATTTTTCAAGTGACAGTATTCTTGACCTTGACCACGAAACACAATCCAACAAAAAGTTTTCGTAAATAATGACTAGACGCTAAGTTTGGTCACAATAATTCAACTGCAACTAAAGATATTTTATTTTTTCCCATTCTTCTATCTTAAGAAAGAAAATCCATGACTTTACACGAGCCACAAAACACAACCCTATTAAAGGTCTTCTTAAATACTTACTACAAACAAAAGTTGGTTACATTATGTCAACTGTAACTAAAGATATTGTTTATATATTACGCTTTTCCTATGTTTAGTAAAAGTGACCTAGACCCCAGTAGCCCCAAAACACAATCCAATTAAAGATATTCATAAATACACCCTATACACTAAGTTTGGTTGCATTATGTTCACTGTTACAAAATTAGTGTGTGTGTTGGTGTGTGTGTGAAACTTTCTAAGTTCAGAATGTGCAATAATCCTGTCAAAATACATGACAGGGTTATGTAACTTGTAAAACTCTTCCTTCTTCCTATTGGACCGGTATTCGAAGTTTCGATAGCTTACCAGTATCCATCGGAAACGACGGCATACCAAGGCAACAGTCAAAGTACGATCAGACTTGACAAAAATTTGTTGTGATTGCTCTGAAGTCACTAGATGTGTATGTACCTGATAACCTTTGCTTCCGTCCAGGAAGCCTGGAATACTGTTTCTCTGCATGTGTCGTCGACGATGCGCTTTAGGTTTCTCTAGTCCGTCGTTTGCTGTAATATTAGCTTCATAGATATCTACAGCAGAAAGGTCTACGGAACTATTTGTTGAGTCTCTCTGATTCATGAGCTGATTGGTGATCTGTGTAACACTTTGTATCGGTTGAATAGGCTGAAATAGAACCATACACTGCATTTAGATAAGTGTTAGGAGCGGATATACGAGTAGGCTATAGTAAAACCATACAAAAGAAGTTCTAAGCATTTTTATGTACATTCACATAAATTTAAGCGTGAGTGGGTCTCCTTTCAGCGGCTGTACAGATTACATAGAACTATCTGATGTGATTTTTGTAAAGACTGAACACTAGTACTCCGTAGATGGTATTATATAGATTTTTTTTTATTTTTAAGAGAAAAATTAATCTTTACAATAATACGATATTAAATTGAAAACGTTTAAAATAAGTGTAAGATTTCGAGCCAAGATTGTAGTTAACCTTAAGTTTTCAGTTGGAATGTTTGTCCAGAAAACTGAAGGAGATAACAGACAGATAACTATATAAGGATAATGTTGCAATGTATTGTTAGTGTGTAGAGCCAAGAAGAGAAACAACTGTCTAAAATATATCACTAGTCAAAAGTAATACAAAGTTCGGAAAGTGCGACTCGGTAACTGAATCAAGCAACACCAACATTCATTCTGGGTTTATATGAAATTTGTGCATCTTTATACACTGTAAAATCTCAACTGAAACACATAAATACGTTTATTTTCCCTTGAAGAAGCTTTCGCGTCTTGATATCAGAGATGTATTCAAGAATTAAACTTTCACCAAAAGAAATCTTATTCAAAATCTATATGAAACACATGCTTCGAACCATTTTCAAATAGCGAAATGGGAAATAAACTAGAATAAAGAAAAAATAATTCATCACTAATATTACACAATTGAAAATAGCTGAAAACAGTACCTCAATGCCATTTTTTGATATAGGTAGGTCTCTCATTGTATTTCCTGTATTATCTTCTTTGCTCGACTCCTCCTCTTCCTCCTTATCACAGCAGTCAAAAACCCACTCAAATATCGCACGAGGAAGTCGCACAATGTTCAAAGGCACGGGTAGTACATCTTCTTCAGTCATGTATTCCATGTAAAGCTGGCTACGTGCAAACTTCCACTCTACGTCTGAAGATTCCTGGAAATGTGATGCTTTCATAAAAGAGTTTGTTCTTACGGTGCGAACAGGTAACTTATATCGGACATAAAGGGGAAACTCTCGAATAAGCTACCAACTTTTTATTCTTTCTATACTTTTCGTAATACTTGACAAAATGTTTATTGTAAATGTAGTCACCAAGTAAGTGGCGAGTAAAAAAGATCACGTAATCAATTGGCGTGGATAGAAAAGAAATAACGACTACAATGTAAGTCACGGAAAACCACAAAAAGTACTGTATATACAGTACATGTAAAAGTTCAAATATGACTGTTTATTAAATACTTACTGCAATAGCCTGAAAAGATCTTGCCATCATAGCTATGAGCATGTTAAGAAGCACAGTGACCATCAGGAAATTGTAGAGGCCATACAAACAGTAACCTATGTCTTCGGTGACACTGTTGTCGTAGTCAGCTAGTGTTACAACATCAGCCTCTCCGCGACCGAACACTGACCAGAATATGGTGCGAAACGTTTTAAGGGTACTGGAAGGAAAACCGAAAAGACGTTCTAAGGCTACTCTTATTGTCTCCTTTATATCTCAAAAACTACTACGGGATCACTGAAGGATTTTTATATGTGCAGTTGTTATTATTCAACATGAACAAGTTAATAGCTATAATATTAATTTTAAAACAAAGTGAAAGTAAATAATTATTCTATACTGAATATCACCAAAGATGTTAACAGATATGTTTGGACGTCTGCATTCTTACAGACGTTTTACTTATATGTGGACTAATACAAGACTGTAAGGAACATAATGACTTGCGTTTCGTTTCGTGCAAGGGATTATCACGAGTGATAGTACTTAAACACGATAGGTCATACATATTACTTATTCATAATGAAAAGTGTGTATATCTTCAAGTGAATCATGTGTTCCTTTGTCGCTGTATATGTATATACATGTATATATGTCTATTATGTAAGGTGAGTAAGCCATGCTCCTGGACCCTTTCTCAGCCAATGTGACGGGAAAATAAATTAGGTTACCCCATTTCGGGCCCTCGGGGAAAAAAGAAGACTGTAAGAAACTGTGCATCAAATTTGAATCAGCTTTCTATTTAAAATCATGCACCAGAGTGGAACCTTGTTAATGACTCGAAAATCTGCATTCTGAAAGGTAGATAATAGATTCCTTTTTGGTATATGCTTACATCAATTAGAATTTAAAGGTTTGTGACTGAATTCAATACATACTCTCCAAACGCATCTTGTGCCTTGACTTCAAATGTTCTCACTTCTACTTCAATACTTGCACGCACATTGTAGTACCAGTACAGGTTTTGAAGTCCTATGAGGAAAGCTATTGCAACTACACTCAGCAGACACAGGCACTTGATAATGTCCTAAAGTAGAAGAAACAGCATGAAGACAAATATCGCCATGATTCGAAGATAAAGGAACAATTTGAAATACATGTATCCCGAACTAGAATAACATTATACTGTTTTTATTGATAATCCTGAAGATTCATTGTTTATACAGTACACAACTGATTCAAAGTTGGCAGTTCTTTCGCTCTTTTATTAAACTACATATACATATTTATGGGTGTATCTTGTTACCGGCATCATGTGTCCATTCATTTACTTGTTTTGTAATTTTTGAGGCAGAAGCTGGCAGTATTTGCTCTACTTTGACACCACATAGTAATGGAAAGTAAGAACGACTTTACAGGACTTACGACAAGCATTCTTCCTAGTGATATTTGCAGCGGGCCAAGGGCTTCATTGGCTGGCAGTAGGTATGATATCCGTGAAAAACTGATGATATTCCCAATAGCAAATAAACCTTCTGAAAGATTGATTGGGTCGTATTTGCTCCAGTAAAATCGATCTGAAATATCGAAAATTAATAGCTAGTTTCAAGTCTTAAGCTGATAAAATATGTCCACTTGAACTGTCATCTATCAGTATTACTATTATTTTGATTTTTTCTTTTAATTTGGTGGAAAATGTAGTATCATTTATTCATTTAATTATTCATTTGTTTATCATTTATGTATCCATTTTGTTTGCTTGCTTGTTTCGTTTGTCTTTGTCTTTGTTTACCTCAAATGGCATTCTACCATGTTCTTCAATTTCTACCCTAATGTACAGAACACTTCGAAGATTCCATCTTTAATTACTTTGCCCTGCTCTTCGAAAACCAACGTTAGGTCTTCGCGACTAGCATAGATTCAGATTAAACTGCACAACCGCACAGTAGTTTCTGAATATATTGTTCGCTTATCACAAACATCTTGAGTTACAATATGGCAAAGATAATCGTAATAGCATTCCAAAACAATAGACTCGTGTTGTAGCTTGTACACTTATTATAATAATTGGGTCTCAAAACTGGTTTCGATAACACCGAAACTTCTTCTGACCTATTTTCGTCAAGAATTTAAGACATAAATGAAAATGCCATTGGCATAGCCTTATTGAAGTGTATATATTCACATTTCTTTGCAACTTTGATTTCTCAGTAAAGACTCAAATAAATTAAAGGCTTTGTACCCAAGCTCACAGCACATTTACCTGCCATTATCCAGTACATCATGTATGTGCTACGGTCTTTGTCCGCTAGTATCCCATTTATCCCGTTGTTCTCAAGGTAGTCCAAAGACAGGTGTACCTTAAACAATAAATTGACCAGTTAACAAACATTTCACTTCGCATTTTGCATTGTAGTTAGGATTAATCTGGAGTATTCTGCAACAAACAACTGGAAAAAATCAATGCACCACCTTGTCCTTTACTTCAATCAAATTCAAAATTGCAAATATAAAGTGTCACTGGAGAGCGAAATATCTAGGGTAAATTTGGACAACATTGAATTATACAGAACTCCATTAGGTAAATATGATCATTGTGTCCAAACGCTGGATCTTGACTAAAGTTAAGCAAATAGATTTTAAGTAAGGCTGTCATTAGTTAGCACGTTTAACTAATTGTGGAGTTCAATAAAACAAATTTTACCAGTATAATAACAAGTAATTAACATGCTACTTTGTCACAGTATAAACTAGGAAAGTTGAATCAGTAAAAAGTCAGCAAATCTATCACAATATATTTAACTTTTGGTAAATTAATTGTTTGATACAAAATTTACCCTGAACACATTGCTAAGTTTGATATAACTACAATAAGAGGTTACAGGATATGTGACATGATAGTACATAGCATGCAACTTTAACCGAATTTTCAAAGTCAAACAAGGGCCAAAATTTACTAAATTTATACAAGAGTTATGTGACTTGACTGTGTGACAAAATCCTAAAGATATTAATGAAGTTTCAAGTCAATATCATAAGTGGTCACTGAGATATGGTGCAAAAAGTACCTAGCATGCAGAACTTTAACCAAATTTTCATAAGACAAACAAGGCCATAATTTGTACGAAATTTATACAAGGGTTATCTACTTGCATTGTACACTGCTAAGCATTTGAAGTTTCAAGTAATATCTTAGTTGTTACGGAGATATGTGCATGCTAGTACCTGGCATGCAAAACTTGAACCAAAGCGCCGACACCGACGCCGACGCACAAGTGACTGTAATAGCTCTCCGAATAGACGAGCTAAAAATGCTATTGAAAGATGGCAAATATAATCAATTTATTTTAAATCAAACCTAAACGCAAAATTAAAAGCAAACTAAGGAACATATCATTAATGTGCTATTAAAATTCTCCAAACGCAAGATCTAAATCAAAGGGACATCATGTTTTATATTCAATGATGATGTATGATATTAGAGTTTACCTAACTCAAAACCCGGAGCAAAACAAATATTAAATGTAATTAACATGCCACTTTGTCACAAACGATTGTGACATAGTTAAACTTTAGCAAATGTAAACAAATATCATACCTTCAACATGACGAGGTATTTAAGGCAAAATGAACATGTATACATCAATAACATACAGTAGTCTACCATATTGTACAGGGACGAAGTGTAGGCCTTGACTCCTTCGTGATAGATTTGTGTACACTCGTGGTATAAAAATCCTGAAATGATATCAACATAGCCATGTCTAGACGTACGGTGCAAAATTCCGTGCGTTCACAGAAAAAGTCAGACAAGTTTGTGACTCTTAAAAAAAAAGGAATCAATGCAATAAAGTGGCAAGTTCTGCCTGAAATAGCTTTTACGTTTTAAGGCTTTCTTCGTTTTGCCTCTGCAGCACTTGGAGTAATACATGTATCCTATATAGGAAAATGTGGTAATTGGAGTAATACATGCATCCTATGTAGGAAAATGTGGTAATTGGAATAGTACAAGCATCCTATATAGGAAAATGTGGTAATTGGAATAGTACATGTATCCTATATAGGAAAATGTGGTAATTGGAGTAATACATGCATCCTATGTAGGAAAATGTGGTAATTGGAGTAATACATGTATCCTATATAGGAAAATGTGGTAATTGGAGTAATACATGTATCCTATGTAGGACTCTATTGCAATTCGAGTAATACATTTATTCTATATAAGGCCCTGTTGCAATTGGAGAATACTATCTATGTACACTGTAGTGTCATTGGAGTAATCCATTTATCCTATGTAGGACTCTAGTGTCACTGGAGTAATACATTTATCCCATGAATATGTCATTTTAAGACGAGTCAATGAATCAGAATACCTTACTATAGAATCAAGTGTCTGTAATGTAGTGAATTTGCCCATCGGGTAAGATCGTTATAAAGATGGGAAAACATGGATACAATTCAACGCAACAGTTGGTTAAAAGATTTCAATAGAGTTTTAAACATGACTTAAGAATGGTAAGTATCTCACGTACATGCCAACGTTGTAAAAGTGAGAGAAATAGAAGAAAGAAGAAAAACTATATCTAAAAATATATCTATTCTTTTCAAAAAATTCTTCAACGGTGACTTCTTTTGGAAAAAAATGTAAATAAAATGAAATTAAAACATTAAAGTTTTTTACAAGATTACTTACCACGGCATTCCGTTAACGCTAATGCATTTCTAGCGCATGCTGAGCAACTGATGTCAAAGAAAACCGGGCAAGTTTCTACGGAACAATAAAAATTGTCAGTTTATTTGAGAAAGTATCTAGATAATAAGCGAGGCTGAAGATAGACAAGATAGAACATTAACTCAGATGAAAAGGTCGGTAGATATTTAGAATACGGTTATTAATAGTATAGAAAAGAGTTACTTCCCTTTCAATGATTCTGATTTTATCAATGCACATGCATATAATGCAAACCATATTTAACAAGCACCTCAATCAAAAATTTAATTGTGTTTAACTTGCTCAGATAAAGTTTCAATTTTAACGGAGAGAAATTTTGAAATAAATAAGCGCTGAGATTATTCTCTCTTGCAATAATTACCTATAAAACTATCTTTTTACAAGAATTGTTAAGGGGGTTACTAAACATTGTAAATATTAACTATCTGATAAAATTAAGCTGGTGAAAAATCTTTAAGAAATCCCAGATAAACATATTGATGAAAAAAAATCTGTAACATTGTAAAGTTGTTCTACTTTGCTATTTTAAAAGGCAGACATTTGTAATATGATATTTTGCGGAGGTAACCATAGACACGCTTTTCTTACCAAAGACCCATATTGAAATCAATAGTTGTGTAGTGGTAGGAATCATCTGTCTTATCGGAATATCTCTTCCGTAAGAATATCGTTCCGGTGTCGTATTCTTCATTATTTCGTATTTTTCAAACAGCTTCGGGTACGTGGAACCTATACGACAAAAGAATAAAATATATTTATAGATCAACAAGATGTTTTGTTTCTACCATAAATGTCGAGGGAATCATGTAAACAAAGCCTCATTGAGAGTTAAACACAATCCAGTAGAAAACAGTACCTATCTGCAAATGTTTAAAAGTTTAAATATAAATCAGATGCAATGTTTGTCCTTATAGTTCGGTTGTGATTAAACCTCAAAGTGCTGTTTGTCTAACCGTTTGTTTATCTTGTTCGTTCTTCCTTTTCGGAAGATTTTCGTTTTTATATCGTTTTATATCGATTTATGTGAGATAAATCACATAGAAATAATCTCTTGTTCCCTTATAATGTCTGTTTCTCGGGTCATAGAAATAGGGGTTTACTCTATGACTGAATTAAAGCAAATTTTACTATAGTAAACTCTGTTTATAACGACTCCGGATATAGCGAAAATCTGGATATAAGGAAACAATTTCTTGATCCATTTTTTTTCTCATTTCAATTACATTGTACATGTATATAGGATAATGCTATATGGATATAACATACTTCGGATATAACGAAGAAATCTAGGTGGTCACAATGAGTTCGTCATACACGGAGTTTACTGTACTTAACCCAGTGTTATATAATTTACGATCAAACTATTACATGACGTTTACCTGTTTACAGTATGTAAATAATACAAAACAGTTATAACAGAACTATATTTATTAGACTGCAAACATGAAGGTTGAAACGCCTACCATAATATTGCCGTATACGTAAGTTCTTACGCAAGTGCATGCGTACGCAACGCCCTATTTTATAATACATCTTTTTTTTTCTTCCATATCTCAGTACATGTGCAAACTGTCCTACTAATTGACTTCACTCAGTAATGAAATAGGAGTTTTCCTTTGCCAGGTTAATTATATTGATGTGATTACTTTCTCATACGGATTTAACAAAAGTACAGAAATAGATACACTTTTAGGAATATCTGCAATATATGGAAGAACTTTCTAGGAAACGTGATGTGTGGATTACATAAATAACTGACAAGAGTTTAGTTACTTAGCGTGCTGTTCTTTCTAAGAATGTACGTGTCTTCGCTCGTAGATATGACAATCATTAAAAGGAAAGCAACGAAAGATGCCGAATGCACACCAAACTTTATCCATGGAAATTGTAGCACCCTCAAAATCTGCAATATAGAAAAGATTCGTTGCTGAATTACGCGACTAGGTTGTGAAATGTTTTAAGACAACGTTTCAAATGAAACCAACTATAAGTTATGGTGCCAGAATTCTGCCCTGTCGACCCGTCATACGAACAACATAGATCGTCAAGAGTCAATTGTTTACCCGCCAATGCGACGAAACGTCTGTCGTGTTACGGCGTTTCGCATTTTCTCCCACCCACCCGCCGAATATCAGTTAAATGTCGCATTGTTGCGTTCGCATTTTCGCCCCGCCACGCTAAAACGTGACAAAGCAAAAGTTTCACGCGTTTTCGTATTTTCGCCTGTCGCCCGTCACACGAAAACACGAAAAATCAAAATGTCGCGTTGCCGTGTTAGCCTTTTCGTATCTTCGCCCGAGAAATTGCGACACGGCAGAAATCAGCCACCATAATGATTAGTGTACGAATTAACAATTTTGAAAGGGGAAATTTAAATTAAGGTGTCTTGTTCTAAAATCTCGAGTGTGTGTTATTTACAAAGTCTTTGTATTTGATATTATAAAATAAATTGTATTTTTAAAAATCTTTCAATAGTATAGAAAGCTTTTATTACAGCCAAATTAATACATAATTAATACATAATTTTCCAACGAAAAGGGCAACTTTAAAAAGTAAATCGTGTGCATGCTGGTAACCTACCTTTATTTTTGTCCTTGGCGTTATGATGTATATAAGATTTAGGAAAGGGTAGGCAAGAATGAACGCTAGAACAATCAGAACTCTTTTGATGATGCCGGCCTTCAAAAACGGTCCAATCCCTTCGTACCAACTCTTGTCTAATCTTTGCTGGCAACTTGGATGTGCAACAAACTGCAAATAATTCGACAGTACAGGATATGTATATTATATTAACATGTTTTAAGCATTTGCATTCAGAGTATCTTATCTCACTCGTGTATCTTGCATTTCAGATGATACATGTATATACAGATGTTACATTTATATTTATCACATTAGAGAATTTTAAATCAGTATGAAGTTTTTTAAAATTTGTTGTTTTTTTTTTTCAAATGAAATAGGGGTAAAATGTAAAAGTAAATCCTTCAAAGTAATTTATCTCAAATCTAGTTTACCTTCTTTTCTCCAAATTGTAATGCTAGACGAAGTCTTGCGAGTGCACTGTACTTTTCCTCGCTGGGTTTGCCAGCCTTGTTCAAGACTACTTCCAGTTCATCCTGGGTTCGAACACGATCCAGTAATTTTACCACATATTCGCTAAGCTGATTGGACAATTCCCTGTACTCTTGCTATTTAAAAATAGTGCATAAGAAAACAATGATTAGAAAACAGTTATTAGAAAGCAAGTACTAGAAAATAGTAATTAGAAAACAGTTATTAGAAATCAAGTATTAGAAAAAAAGTTATTAGAAAACAAGTTCTAGAAAAACAGTAATTATAAAACAAGTACTAGAAAACAGTAATTAGAAAACAAGTACTAGAAAACAGTAATTAGAAAACAAGTACAAGAAAACAGTTATTAGAAATCAAGTACTAGAAAACAGTAATTAGAAAACAAGTACTAGAAAACAGTAATTAGAAAACAAGTACTAGAAAACAAGTATTAGAAAACATTGTGACATTTCAATCACGACACGGCAGATTCTTCCATCTCATTTTTAAACTTTATATTTAGGTACATGTATCGTAAATTTTTTTTTTGGATAATTTTCTTTATTCTCGATCGTATACGTGCTCTTTTAACTTTTTGTACTGTAATGACCTCATAGCGGCCTTAGTAATTTACACCTAAATTTCTGTGTAATGCAATGGTGATGACAATATCTTGTAAAAGGCAGTACAAAACAAGGCGTTACCAGATAACGTGACAATTAAAGTGCTGGTGTTCCAGTTTTTTACCTCATTGTATAACCTCAGGCAATATCTACGTTTTGATCTGTCCGAAAACTATGTGACTTTAATCAACTCCGGTTATTCCTCGCGGTTTACTTTCCAATAAATGACTGCTAATAAACATGTTATCAACACCAGGTTTTTCATATTTTATATGACTACACCTTTGGGATTTTACAATCTTAAATTTTACATGTTTATATTATTGTTCATACGCATTATACATGTATATTTGATAAAAATCATCGAGGTGGAAATGATGTTTTCTTTCAGGCTGTGCTTCAAAGAAATAATGATTAAACGAGGTTTGAAACTAATTGATCCAAAACATGAAGATTTGCGTGCTAGAAGACCATTGTCATGTTTCATGTTTTGGTCACTTCTCTTTGCTTATGTTTTGTTTGGCAAAGCACAACTTCCTAATACATGTACAATAATGTTCGGAAATGAAGCTTTTCGGAAATTTTTTAATTTACAGATCTTCCTCATTTCATTGATTAGGAAGTCTCATGAAACATGAAGCATGAAACATATCTTATGTCGTCTGTCATCTTAACCCTTATCCTACTATTTTTAATGGACTCGTCCGTCTTCAATTTGGACGGTACTAATAGTTGTTCAAAGGGGTGTTCAATGAAATTTGACCCTATACAGATTATGATCACATTACAAGGACTCTGAAAAATTGTTTCAACCATACAAATGTGTTCTTAAATCAAGCGTTGCAAACTAAATAAGCTACTCGTGGTTGACGAACTAAATGGTGTGGAAAGATATTCACCTTGAAATATTTTTCGTTTCTAGAAAGGTTTTTCAGCTCGTGTGACAGTTGAAAGGAGGTAAGGACCGGATCTTTGCTCGACAGGGAGATGTACGCCTCGCTAGACATTCCTCTGTAAGCGTTCAGTCTGTATTTAGCCGATCTGAGTTGGTCAAATTTCATTTTGTTTACGCATTCTTGGCACAAACAGCCGAACTTGTGCGGTTTCTGTATCCGGTCTCCGCGGAGGAGCAACAACTGCACTATTTCGTATTGATTCTTCTGTGCCGCGAGGATAAGCGGAGTGATATCAGGTGAGAACTGTGATTCTTCATACTGGGTTTTGAAGAAGTGGTCATCGTCACCGAACTTTTTTCTTTCCTTCCAAATCTCAAGGTAGCGTTTGTGCTTGAGTATGTTTTCTGCTATCTGGACATGACCGGCGCTAATGGCTTGTAGAACTGCCTCATAGATATGACGGCTGCTAGATTTCTCTAACAGTACCTCGACCACCTGTTACAAAGGTAAAGGGAAGCTTTATTTAGCGACATATTTTATAAAAAAGAAGCTCTATAGAGCTTTCGTGTGACAACCTTAAAATAAAAAAAACACTTTAAGCCAAGCATACTTCATCTCAATTTGCAACTACATATTTAAATATTGATCTACTGAGGCAATGACGATAAAGTATCATGCCCTAGGAAACATCACTGTGGTGGCGGCGGGATTCGAACCTATGGCGCCACGATCTTAGGAAAGCGATAGTAAGAACTCGGTCACTGGAAATTGACATCAATCAATTGTACTCAGGGTAAAGATCAACTTGCATAGGTCTCTTGACACACAGAAGATATGTTTTAAAAATATGTTTTCTTTGGTAACGTCATTCTTAATTTTATCAAAATAACTTATACACGGATAACGAGTTCAAACCATTGCAATGAGCATACAATATTCAAATTGTTGCATAGCATACTGTTCTTTAAAGTGGTGGGGGTTTTTGTTTAGTAAAAAGTGTGTGATTTTTTGTCCCAGCCAAAACATTATAACATAATTTGAAAGCAACGTCTGAAATACATGTATTCATAACTATATAGAAATGTATTCTATGGAAGTCAAGTACATCAAAACAACGTCAACTGTCTTCAAAGAGTTGATTATAAATGAGTTGATTGTTTATGTATAAAATCATTGAACTCGTGCGTCAAAGCTTAATAGAAAGATTTTCTAGACAAATAACACATAATGACAACAATGCTATAACTGTGTTAAGTCATGCGGCATACGAATTAAATTGTAATAAAGTTACATCAAGCTCTAAACTGTTAACGATCTCTTAAGAAAATAGATGATAAAAGTTTAAAACTCCAGACTTTAATACCAATTTTTATCTTAAGCAATGTGAAGCGATATCTTTAAAATAATAAGTAAGCCACCAAGCAGACGATTCCGTTGACTCTTCACAATCACCGACGACGTAGCGTTCGTGTTCGTTGCCCTATGATTTAACGTTCTTGAAACCTACTTGATCTTTCCGAACGTCAATGTTACGTAATAACACATTTCCTCAAATGTTTATGATAAAAGTTAATTGATCCACCTTAACATTAGACGTCCTTTATTGTTTCCCTATAATTTACAGATTTGCCAGATTTATATTTTGCTTGATATTAATAATTCACAATCCCTGAGGAAAGCCGCTCGTGATTGATTTAGCAATAATTTCCGTTACGTTAATTGTTTCACCGTAAAGTTAATGATTACTGAAAACAAGGACATGAACCTGTCAATGATATTCGAAATGTATATGTTTTATACAAATACTTTTTTTATTTTCAACAAGTAAGACAAATCAGGTTTTAACCACTTGAACCGTTTTTATTTTAATATTTGATAAACGTATAACAGCCGTTGCATATAATTTCCTTTTTTCCTAAAACTGGATGAAATACGAAAGAAAATGTTACTGCATAAATTTAATAAAACAAAAGTATTCACACACTTTTCAAAAATAAAAAGTAGAGAAGTTACTTAAATCCAAAGTCAGGCCAAACAAAGTGCCAGCCAAACAAAGTGTTCAAACAAAGTGCAGGACAAACAAAGTGCCATAACAGAATGTTTTCTTGAAGCCTTGCTTTAAAATGGTTTTGAAATACTGCTGAAAAGTATTCCTAAGTTAGCTTAGATTTGTTTTCTGTTTTGTAATGAAAACCAAATATTGTTCTTGCCGCCTTTCCTAATTTAACACCGTTTCAATCTTGTGAAATTCGTGATAAGATACCTTGCAGACAACCACCAAATAGGCTTTCTATAAATCTAGATATTAATGCACCGAAACGCGAAATGATGACAATGTATAAAAAATCTCAGCTGGTTACCTGGTAACCGTCATAATTATTGATGACAATTATCCCCCACATTTGTCAGTATAAAAACATTTTCTCGCTTGCTTTTATGAAACGAAAACAAATATTGATTTTGCACACGCACAGTAATGCCCAACCTATAGCCGTTTATGATATTATATTTTCTATGGTATCAATTGACGTTTAGTTATTGTAGCACTTTTTTAACCTTTGCTGGTAAGTCACAACAGTTTTAAAACTACATTTCTGAATAAATCAGGTGTGTATTGAAAGTTCTAAATGCAACAGTAATTTGCAATTTCGTCCTTCCATTTTTTTGTAAGAGGCGAAAAAGTAAACAATTAATATAAAAAGGCTTGTTTATTAACATTTATTAGCTTAGCTAAAATCGTAACATTTCGGTTGAGCTTTAGTTTAGCTAATTTGGTTACAAAAATGTGTCCTTAGTTTAAGGAAAATGATCTGGTGATCTTTAATTGGGAGTTTAAATGCACGACACAAACTGTCTAGTTGTCGAATTTAAAGCTTTAACATCACGGTGTCCCTAATGACACAGATTCCCTTTACCAGTTAGGCCTAGTCTCAAACGCCAAGTATCATATCTTATGCTAACATGGTTAAATATTTGCCACCTTTACCTTCTTTATACAGGAAATGGCATTAAAGATTTTTAGTTTCATGTACGGGGATATTGAAGGATGTTCATGAAGGTTAATACGATGTTTTTTTCATCAAACTCAGCAAGATTCAATATCTTTGTCTTATTTCTAGTACAACTACTAATAAGAAGAACAATAACAAGATTTGACAAGATTTATTTGAACTTTTTGCCGTTCACTCACATTGTCCGTGAGATTAGGGATCAAATTTCAGTCTACGAGATGAAGCCTCCGCAATTATTGATCAACATTTAATCATCTAGATATAATTGCTAACAGGTGAACATCTCCGGGAATGTATTAAAAGCATGTCAAAGTACTGAAATTACAGCCTCTTTTGGTCTGCAAATAGGCAACGAATTGCAAAAAGAGTTTGCAATGTACATACCAAGTGTTAAGTACTGAATTTTTAAATAATATAATTTGTACATCACTCTGCGACAGAGTAACTACCTTTGTAATTACAATACTAATTATAGACCAAATAAGGACCAATTAACAGGCCATCTATGTCACTATACTGCCAAATTTAGTCAACATTGGTCATCTGTGAAGCATGATTCATATTGAGTTCAAATTACTGATTTGATACAGAGGTAAAGCAATGGTGATTTAACAGTTTAAATTTCAAGTTTCGGCAGAGCCTCAATTCCCCTCGGTGACGGATATTTCGATCTGAACCTCGTGCTCATGACAGAAACTAATAAGTCATTAAGGCACCGTGTTCGATCCGTACTGGGGCTTTGGATGTAGTGTCCTTTGGCAAGACACCAATCATTCTACAACAGTGTTCCCCTCCCCATAAATTCCATCTGGAGTGTGTCTCGAGAACGATTTATCTGGGTTGGAAGAACTTGTTTTTGCAATCCAGGAGAAGAAAATGATTATTACCTAAATCTAAACAAAAATGCTGGATTTGTTCCGGATTCTGGTTTAAAAGCCATATATTGTCTTGAATAAATTAACCACTAGTTCATAAAACATCTTTTTTGCGAGTTTCAGTATAAATTATAAAAGAAATTTATTGTCCCCAAAGCCCTGGTTATAACTGAATTGTCCCATTAAAAGTGTCTGGTGTAAAACTACTTAATATTCACAACATATAATTTATAGTTTTCATGAAAAGCCCCAAGATTCAAATTTTAATGACATCAACTTTCCATACTACGCAATCTTGGTTAGTAGCAATGAAATACACACTGTTATTTGTGCTAGTGTTAAGAAAAATATGTAACTTTGTTAAAGCTTTAAAAGCAGAGTACATTGCTAACCGCCTCCAATTCCATTTTAGAATGTTTCGTTATTGTTTCACATATAGATCAGACATCAAACATTTAACAAAATGTCAAATTTCTACCGCTTTGATCTTTTTGATCATGTGCATGCATATTTATGGACAATTTTGTTTCCTCCGTCGCCTTTTTCGTTTGCATTATTAATAGATAATAAAGGTTGATAGCTCATTTAATAAAAGGGTACAGAAATATACATTGAAACAGATTTTGGAAAATTAGAGATTGTTCCGTGGTAGCTAGCTCTGAGCGTTCACTGACGTTTTATTCTGTAAATTCGTAAAAAGTGTATATTAGTTTTAGAAATTTTACAGAAAGCTTAATATGTTCTATTTAAAAATGTTTTTAAATTCTCTAAAACACAAAATAAATTGGCTTCTATTCTATTTAAATGAATATTTCTATTTTTTAATATAGTTAGCAACGTCCATTATTTTGTTTTATACACCAAGATATATTTAAAGAGTACATAGTTTCCATACATATTTTAAAAAAAACAATAGACTTTATTCAAAATAAAAACCAAGACTTCGAGCTACTTCGGCGTTCGCTCGACTTTGTTAACATGTCTCCAATTCTATTGTATCCATTAGTTATATTCTGTTGCGTTAATGTTTATGAGAACCGAAAAATGTTGTGCAAAAGTATACATCTGTCTTGCATTTATTGAATTATATTTTCAAGACAAAAGTAAAATTGTGAACGAATGGCACGCGTAATATTCTCCCTAAGTAATATAGACAATGTTCATGAAGATTTCATGAAAAAAATTAAGATTCATTTTATCTGCTTCGCAAAAAATATCGCATTCGTCAATGATTTTTTTTCGATTAATTTTGCGTAACGATGAAAATTTTCACTAAAATACTGTACCGACTTATTACATTGAAGGACATTTATACAAGAAATGTAAGAAAGAAATTCTGAGGTCACTTATCGGCTCTGTTTTATTATTTTTGTTTTAATATATATTCAATATGAACAGAACAACAATGAAAAAAATGAATTCTGCTAAAGGTAGCACACGACGGTATTTAGACTCGGGCCTCAGTTCTTTCCATAATAAGAAGGTACAGAAAACTACCTTCTATGTTTTCGGAATTTGGTATTATAAATAATATAATAAAAACAAGCTACATGCTACTTGACCAGTACACGTTGCATCAAACATATTAATGTATTAACATGACTTAGGCTGATTCAGAAGAAAGAGCAAACTAATTAATTGTCCAACGGTTTCAGAAACAAATAAAGTAATCTTACCTCAAGATGTTCGTTTTTCACGGCCAATCTGAGGGCAGTCCTTCCAAGAGCATCTATGCAGTCGACATTAAGTTCTGGGTTGTCAGCCAGCAGCCTTCGAACCGTTGGAATATCCCCAAATTCAGCCGCATGGAGGAACTCTTCTTCAACATCAACGAGCTGTTTATTATGTATATTTTTATACAATGAGAACGTTTTACTTATAGCATCAATTCTTGCGCTAAATTTAGATCTTCTGAAATTACCTCCGTTTGTATTTTGTCTCCTTAACAAGTTGTTGTTGTTGTTTACCGACATACTGCATCAAAAATTAACCTCAAATATTCATCCAAGCAAAAAATATGAATTTTTAACACCACAGCGTCATGTCACCAAAAAATAAGGTCATTCAAAGTGGCTCGGAACAAATTTTTCATATGCCACAGTCTGTTGCAACGTTTAAAATGGAAATATTACGTTCCTGGTAAAACTAAAAGCTATATATAGATTTGTGTAATTATGATACGATTTTTGTCTTTTCCTAATGACGTTGACATGCTGGATTATTTACGGAGAAAATGGAAGCCGCTGTTCATGCCAATTAGTGGTATCGTTGTTTTCAAGAACAAAAAAGTCCTCCAGAATATACGCAGCTATTCAATTTGTAAAATTCTTTAATTAATATATTCGAAGACACATGTGTAAACCTGCAGTATTTCCTTCCATATTGTTATCAGTAATATTTCACTACTAAATTTCAAAGGCACTCGTTCATAATTACAGAGCAAAATGTTCCCTGCTAATTTTTTTTCCAGATAAATAGAGAAAACGTTAATAGATTGGTTTTATCCTTATATTTACTTCCGTAATATATTCTGGCGATACATGCTAATTTTCTAATCAATATTGACTAAATAACAGAAGTGAGAGGGATGTAATGCCGTATTAATACCGTTTTGACAATATCATTGGCAACAGTCAGTGCAATTTGTGTGAAATCGATTAAATGTATTGCAAAGGTTGTTTTTTTCACGCAGTTTAATTACCGGTAAATATTATATACACTTTTGGTACCGGCAAATAGTATATACAGTTTAGTTATCGGCAAATATTATATACAGTTTAGTTACCGGCAAATTAGTTACCGGTAAATATTTTATATACAGTTTAATTACCGGTAAATAGTATACTTCCTTTTTTCGAACATTTAATGGCTGTTAATAAAGGGTCAACTATACGGCCGAGGCTGTTCTCTTCAGACAAAAGTCTTTATTCATTTACCTCTCTCTCTATATATATACTTATTCTTTGACTCACACAGAAACACATCTTGACAGAGATATATTCTATTAAATATTTTCAGTTAATGCTACAATCAAACAAAAATATTGGTTTTTGATATTGGCAAAGTTTAGTCTGATGGATTAATTTTCTGTGTGCTAGTAGCCTAGCAACGGTAACTTAGAAACGCATATTAAGCATTTACTCGATATAATATTCGAAAGTATTTTGCCGAGTACTCGAAGCTCTTTAGCCCTCTTTTCAAAATGTTGGTCCTATTACTTATGTGTAGTTGACCTTTTAGTCCAAACATTTTATCCTTTAGGCTAAGGTTTAACTCTCAAATCTGTACTACTCAGAATAAGAAAAGATGTGTACGTATACTGTGTCAATAAATCAAATAATAACTGAACAAGGTCCTGTGTCAATAGGTCAAATAATAACTGGACAAGGTCTTGTAGATGGAGAAGGTAACAACGTTTTATAGTTTGTGTTAAAAACATAGCGTGGCCTACATTTGGAGAACAGTTGTCAGACAAAAATGTTTGCAGGTTAGAAATTTCAAATTGAAGACAGAAAAACACAAGGCCCTCCCAGAAATTCTAATATACCTACTTGTTGACGGTCGCCTATTAGATGAAATTAAGAAAGCTTGTGAACATATAGTATTTCAGTTTAATGCTAATGACAAACGTGTATTGTCAACTCCGAAAACGATAAATAGCACAGGGTTTTAAAAATCAACATAAATATGCTAACCGGCAACATAAATACAACTTTACCTTAGAACTTGAAATTTCGTTTCAGACCGAGGTTGGTACTGAGAGATAAACATTGCGGTACAATTTTTTTTTAAAGTTTTGAATAAATGTGTTCATAACCTGATAGCGAACTTTACCACCTGCAAGAATTCATGAAAAATTGTGTTCTATCTTATTTCTACAAGTGATATTTCTACAATTGAAAAAGTATATTTTGATACAAACGACGGTTTTTCTGTTAAATTATTGTATATATCATTTACAATCTATTGCATGGACAGGTTGGGGCCTCTGCATAGATACTTTAATCCCCATTAACCACTAGGCATATGAGAAAAGCGTGTATAATTACAAGAACCTGTTTTTCAACATATTAACATGCTTTTAAAGCTAACAAACCTTTAAATCAATACAAGCTAGACAGTGGCTCACCATCGGTTATTATAAGATAATTAAGCACACGCAGCAAATGTTTGGTTCACATATTTTATAACACAGGTTTCCATGGATTCAGGTAACTAAACTGTGCCTTGATATTTGAAACCTTTAAATCATGATATTCAATGGCACATATCAATTTTTTTTAGGACAAATCGACGGGTTTTTCATCACACAATACAAATGATAGGAAATCCTTGCAACCTTGCATGGTTAAACTTCATTTCATGAATGAATAGAACCTTTGAAAATTCAACTTGTACTGAAAATGTCAAATGATTAAGAACCAAATACAAATTTAATCTAAAAGATAATTAAAAAGAATACACACATCATTATGTGGACATCAGCAAAATGGCAAGAACAAAATGATCAATCATTTAGGAAGGACAGAATGGTTCAGAATAGTTTCTATAAATATATTCTAACCCGAGAGCAACCTAATTTTCAAGTTTTGTTGTAAAGCCAACGTTAACACCTGTTTCTCGAAAAGTGAAAGTCGGATCACCTCACTGGCGATCCATCAAAACAAATGCAAGCACGGGTGCCTTTTTGGTAAAGTGACCAAAACCTTTACTTGTGTATCAACACTGTCTGTTCAATATGTCATAAAACCAAACAGAAAAAAAAGCTGCAGAAAAAATGATTGGCAAGCTATCAGTAATAAAAAAACATTCTAGTATTTTACTGTTAATTTGACATAAATTTACTGATCGAATTCCTGAAAATTGAATTAAAATCTCTTTTATGGCAAAATAAGGTGGTAAAATATGTCACATAATTTTTAGAACTCGGTTAGCTCGTTTTCATTTGTATAAAATAGAAAATGAAACAGAAGCGATGTGTATGAAAGGGCAAGACGCCGGTGAATGTATTGTGAAATACTTCAAACCTCTGTTCCAAATGATGCGACTCTGGTAGTAGCAATTTGAACCGTGGTGTACATAGTTTCTATAGATGTGAAGTTATGGTTTTAATGATAGTGTATAGCCATAATGATTTCCGGTGTGCTTTCACGTAATTGTTGTTTGATCGAACTGTAGGCTATACATCTTTCTTTCGATGATTCTAAGCACGACACGCAAGACTTTTAATTATGAACCTTTCTCTTATAGTGTAGCATTGTGTAAGGAATCACGTGCTTTCCTGCCTGCAGTCTTTTACCTCAGAAGAGGGCAAGTCGATCATTACGACATAATGACCAAAGGTCCTAAAATGCGTTAATGTTATTCTGTGTCATTGCTGAAAAAATTTGTCGAACCAAACAAGATGGTATTTCTGAATTTGGTAATATGATTTCTACTAAATGTTCCAAGTGATGACTGTATGTACTCCAAATGTACATTTTTAGTCGCGCTATTACTTTAATTGAATGTTTTACAATCATGTTAGTTGTGTATCTGGTAATAACCTTACAGTCGTACTCGCGTATAGTGGTTCTGAAACAAACCTTGATACGAGAAAGAAGAAAAACATACGTTAATTCCCAAATCTAAGTTTTAGAAATACAAAGTTGCCAGTCTATGGTCTAAAACTGTCTTCTACAAAATGACCACCATCAACAACTAGAGAATATCGTCATGTGAGGACAACACACATTTTGTAAGTCTCCGGATCAAATTGACTTAGCTGATATGATAAAATGAATTTACTGATAGGTTAATGACAGAGCCATGCTTTATTCACTTTAAATGCCTTTCTTTCGTATTATAGTCGTTCCTTCACGAAATTGTTGTCAGAGAGTCTTTTTTATTTTTTGCAGCATCATTGCAAATAACATGCACTATATTTCTAACATTTAAAACGCGCATTTAGAAATGTTTTAGTACAAATAAAGGTCATTTCCGCCTGTAAGGCATCGTTGTTGGTCAAATAAGAGCTTCGTGCACTTGTAATTATACAACAGGGACTAAAACCATTTAGCAACAAAGGCTCTGCAAAGTTCTGTGATCGCCAAATTCAGTATTGTTCCTTAAACGGATTTTTCATCTATGTGCAAATGTTTGTATAACAAAAACAATAAATATAAGTTTATTTTATTAGTATGGCTCAATGGAAATCTGTCATCCGTTAGATTAATGTTTTAAATTGTTTATTTCCCTCGAGATGAAAAATTCATCGGCAAATGATTAAAGAGCACATTGAATTTCACCTTAGATATAGAGATGCTTTCTACGTCTAAGTTTTAGTTTTATTCGATACAATTGAGTTGCTTGTGGGTAAAACTACAGTAAACTCTGTATATAACGACTCCGTATATTGCGAAAATTTGGATATACGGAACACATTTTTTAGGCAGAATCTTGCCCCTTCTTTCTTTAATATGAAACTGCTACATGGGTATAATATTGTCCGGATATAAGAAACAAATTCAAATGGTCCGAAGGTGTTGGCGATCTTTGGCGTGATTTTTTTTAATATAGAGGAAAATCTTTAAATATGACTTAAAATTCTACGAGGGCATGACCCTTGATTGTGCCACTCTGCAAATAATGGCTTGCCCGATCTGCAGCTGATATCTACCGATTTAAAGTAAACAATACTATTAAAGCTATTGTTTCTTCGACCTGTCGTTGGCTTTTCATAAGCGCATGTCCTTGCCGTAAATGTATTGACCAACAGCTCCTTTGATCTTTTATTTCGACATTAACGTCTGCAGACATTCCTTTACGTACGTTTCGTTAGATATTTTCAGTTAACCGGCTCGACAATAAGGAAGTGTATAACATACAAAGTCGGAGCCCTCATACTTTCTGTCAGATTTTCAAATTGACTGATGTCAAAGTTCTATAAAACAATTGAGCTCTTGATTGCGGTCCTACGTTCAATTAGTAATGTATGTGTGTCCTGTCTTTTTGTAAACATCTTGAAGGTCAAAACACTAAAAAAAAAAAAATTGTATCTTTTATGTTTTAGTTTTGAAGTAAAGGGGGACGTTTTAAACATATTTATCTGCTAGTATGCCATAAAATAATTGCTTAGATACCACACATTAAATAGAGCTATCTTTTTTTCTTGGTCTGGTTTTAACGTGTTTTTGGAAGAGTGAGTTGAAACATTTCGCGTAAATATTTTGGGTTTCAAATTAAATAAAGGAATCTGGATGGAAACATTAAGTTATTTAATGATTCAGATTTTGGTACAGGCTTCTGCTACCTTTTTATTGGTTAGATTATTAACAAAGTAAGGCAGACGTTTCCGTCTAAATATATAGATCATAATTGTTGGTTTCGGTGTCACGTTATGATATCACCGAGTGGACACTAAATGTGATATTTTACCGAGTAGCACAGCCACTAGTGAAATTAACATGATATTACACTGATATCAACAGATGTTACTGTTTATTTTGTTTTTAATTAGAACTTTTGTTTTAAAAAAATGAAACTTAATTTAGTTAAAAGTGTTATGAACATATTGGGGTTCTTCACGTTATAAGACATACTAGGGGAATATCGAGGCCCCATGGAGGCCCATACTGAGAAAAAATGCTTATAGAAAAATCGATCTCTGTAAGAATTATTGCGTACAGCTGTGTATAATTCATCTATTGTATAATACTGCTGCAAAGAACGCGTAGACATTCTATGAAAAATAGATTCAGGTGCACAATAGTGGCGATGAGCCATTAGGTTAATTTGTCAGACTCTTGTCATTCAATATCAATTTGGTTAATGTATCGAATATTTTCCCGAACGGAACTTGCCGTCAAATCTACCGGCATAATTTGAAATTAGACATTACTCATTTATTTATACTCGTGTATGAAATAATGCGCTGTGCCAGAATTAAAACCAAAATAATAGCTCTTTTCCCATTGCAAATAGAGAAAATCTGTATCAATATGTGTTGACTATTCTAGCCAAAAATTGCAAATTCATCTTTAGATTTCTAATCATATCAATCAATAAGAGAAATAACTCGAGATTACAAATTTTGCAAGTTATCAAAACATCTACATGGAGCATCATGTGTGAGCATTATTTGATGTGGTCGTTTTGAACAGTAACCGTGGTAACGCTACTTCAAACACACGCCAGAAATTCCTATGTTTCAAGTCAAATATTCAATTTTAAAGCACTGTACTGAATTAAACATTTAATAATTTCTTTAAAAGACTTGTAGAAATTAATAGGTTTCTATGTGCTATTTATTTTTAATCTACTGCATATTAAGCTCAAAAAATGTCGTGAAACTCGTGCAGGTAACATTTTGCTTCACGTAATTTAGAGTAAGCAATACAATTATAAGACTGAAAAGTTTTATACCTGCATTAGTGAACTAAAAATACCACTTACCATTCTCGAATCTTGGCTCTGTGTGGATATGAGGCTCATACGACTGGAGCCCCCTCGCCGTCGCCAGAACTTTGCCTTGCCCCCGGACATGTTCTGTAATTTAATCATAGAAAGAACTGAAAACATGCTCGAGCTACTGTCATTCTGTCGCACAGGTTTAGTATTCTTTTTAAATCCCATAGTGCTCTGTCAATCCATTCGTTAATTCTTCAAGTTGTACATGCCACTGAATCCTTATCTTTCCACCCTTCAGCTTTTTTTTAAATTTTGAAATCTATTTTGTCACGACATACTCAATTTTATCGGAACTGAACTTTTCTTTATTTAGCTCTGAATGACTTCCACATGTCAACATGGTGATTATTCTTAAGTCTATTTCTATACTTATATAAGCTAAATCATCCACAGTATATTCTGTGTTCAAACTTGTTACCAATTTGACAATAAAGAGTACAAGTCGGTCAATCAAATATCCTTATGATAATTTAAGGCTGTAACATAAATTTTAAAATGCTATATTGTGTACTAATTAAGCACATCTCATATTATTCATAATTGCAGCCACACGCACGCATGTAACGTAATTACATCTTCACTTATTTTAAATAAGTCCACGTCATATGCCACAGGTGATGTCACAACATTTCAAAATACATAAATAGAGTTTCTCTGTTAACCATGTACCACAACGTTCATTACATTTAATGACGAATCCACATGAATCAAAATCAAGCTTAGATTAGTTAAGTCCTTTAAATAGAATATCAGAAACCTTAATCATTTATAATGATTCCATGACAATTATTTATATCGTCTGACAGAATATCTGGAATGCTTTCACGATAGATCGGTTAAAAGTATTTCCTGTACAATGGAGGACATAGTGAAGTGGCGATTTTTTCACCAGATAACACGTAATTCGCTTTTCCGATTCGCGCTTTACTCGAAATCAGCTCGATATATCCGCGTCTCATGCGACAACATGACAAACATATCACAGTAACTGAAAACGCTAAATATGATTGTTTTAGGGATATCAAAATCATTACAGATGGAATAGATAATATGTATCATTCAACGAAACTCTCTAGTAAGCTTTTGTTTGAAGTTCTTATTTTTTACAGGTGCGCACTGTTAGAATTAAAATACATGTCGATTAATAATAATAATAAATAATAATGAAAATAAATTAATGATAATAGTATTTATGATAGTAGTAATAATAAAATAAAAGAATAATAATAATAATAATAATAATGGATTCATTTAGAACACATGTCACACATTTGATAATCATTCATCAAGATTTTTTTTTTACAGAGTAATAAACATCAAACACATTTCTGTGAGCAAGTCATTTTCATGAAAATAAAATAATTTGATAATGGAACTGGGGACTCACTACAAAATATACATCATTTTCAGATGTTTTCTTTATCTCTTTGAATGTGTATAAGTCCCGGCCCACCCTGGGACTTCTCCCTGGGTGAACTTGTCAAGACTCCTGACAGGCGCAGGTTCAAGAGAAACAGATGCAGACAAAAGGGAATCTGGGTACCAGACCCTAGCTTTTTTGCAAATAGACCCCTTGGTTCATTTATATGCCCTGTGTATAGCACCGATACACGCGAGACTACCTCTGGTTTTTAAATCTCTAGATAGATGGGAAACACTGAAAAGCGTTTCTGAAAATTTCCAGTGCCCAGGCCGGGATTCGAACCGGGGACCTCCGGATTGGTAGTCTAGAGCGTTAACCAATCGACGACAGCACCACCGCATCAGTTTATATCCTTCACTTATACACAGCTATATCTTTTTAACTTTTATCCGGCTGAATTTCTGAAATAGATTGGCCCATCTTTCTATTCGAAAAGAACCATTTGTTGTTCAAAGGGTTGTCCACCAATCTCATTGATATCAGATCAATTTAAGGTTTGATACTCTTTGCTTATGTGGAAGTCTTTTTAGATGATTGAATAGCTAGTGAAAATGTCTAAACGAGAGAGCGGACGCTGGCGACCCACGATGCGTTGACCAAGTGAGCTCCACCGTCAGACCCTTTTGCCGCCAACAAGGAAAGAGTTACGGGCATCACCTGCTATAGACCCTACAACGCAGCCGGAGAACAGAGAGAGAGAGAGAGAGAGGGGGAGAGATGCAGACTCAACAGGTTAAAGGTTTGGACCATGCAGTTGCACAGTTCTGATTCAAAGAATTAAATAACAGTTTGTAAAGCGCCATAGCTTTTTATTCATAGTAAACAAACATTTAAATAACGTGTCTATAAACTGTGGACAGTCATAGAACCTGTTCAGCTCCAACACATTAAGTAAAGAGTATGTAATGGACTTCTCCAATGGCAGTTTGTAACTATGAAATGTTTGTCTCTAGATCTTTTGTAGTTATGTTACGTCTTCAAAGAAAACAACAGATGTTATTCCTCTTTCACCATACTCATTCTTGTCTAGTACAGTAGTACACATATAAACGTTCATTTTCCCAAGAGAACACGTCTTTGCCACGATATGTTAGTGTTGCATTATTGCAATGTTCTACATATTATGTATCAACACATACAACCTTATCATAAACGTTTAACAAACCTTAAGTTGTTTAGTAAAATAGCAACAAGAGTGTCAACTTAAGTTATATTTACATTTGTAAAATTCCTCAAGGCGACAGTGCTGTTTGTGTTGTTGTTGTTGTTGTTTAAGTTTAACGCCCATTTACTCCGTATTTCGGTCATTTTTTCAGGCGGGCAATTTACCCAACCATCATTTCTGGGAAGAACTACATGTAGTACTAAATAGATCCCTATCCTCATTAAAAAGAATGTCCTCCTTCTCATTTTTAAGAGCAGGGTTCGAACACATGACCCTCAATCTGTGAGAGGTTACAGTGATTTCAAGTCGGCGACTCTAGCCACTCGACCAGAGAGGTTGACTATGCCTTTTGCTTATGACAGTTTCGATTATATCGTTCAAATATTATAATCATTACCTAATGTTAAGTATAACTTCTGCACGCTCGTGAAAATATTAAACTTTTATCCCTTTTCGTTTAGATATATTCCATATCCATTCAAAACAAGTACATACGCTTAATATTAAAACAAAAGTTAAATAATGTATACATATGTATGCACCAATGAAAAAAGTAGTTCTGGTAGACCTATATCACCATACTACATTCACCAGACAGAACAACAGTATTTCATTAGTTAGCAAAAAATAAAGATTTAGAAATTCACGGATAGAATAACAATAAAAGTGTGTTCCGTGAATAGTCTAAAACAATGTTGGCGTATGCCTTTCTTATATATTTTTGTCGCTAAAGCTATTTTTATAGCCTGTAAATTTGATTTTAAAGGCCACGTTTGAAACATTTTTAGTACAAAATACAGAGGTAACAGTCAATTTTGACGATAAGACATCTTTTTTGGAAATTCAAAAGTTACAAAATAATTTATATTTAAAATGTTAATGGGGCTTTAAGTGATTTGGGGGGTTTTGAGCGTAAATTCTTGGAGCTGTTCCGCAATGTAAAAGATCATGAAGATCTTCACTTAATGTAACCAAAGCTTACCGAACCAGTGTATACCATATATTTATTTCTATAAATTTCATGGAATTCGTCTATAGCCCCTACATAGTTTCAAGAGCGTAGAAATTTGTTTCGCAATTGAGAGTAAATAAATTAGTTCGAAATATCATTTTAGCTCCAACGCATTTTATATTTAAACACGAGAAGTTTTCTTCATTATTAAACACGTTGACTTAAAGATGCCAAAGTTTCAACATTGAACGAACACGTAATGACGACATCATACACTTTAAGGCAGCAGTTTATTTGTTCCCCCAAATAAATCTTTACAAGAAATTTATTCCAAAATGTGTGTAGAAATCTTTTAAAAGGTACTTACGATATTTCTTCCTTGATGCATGTCTTCGAATTGATACGAGACTATTTTATTTTGAGACAGAGCAATTCAGGTAAAAGATCACCATGGCGATAGCGCAAGAATAGACATCGTTAAACGCCACTTAAATATCTGGCTTTGAAGATATTATATTGCAATATTAATAAAGATTTAGCCATATTGCAAAAAAGTTGCGGTTCAAACTCTTTTGTATCAGCATTTAATACAGCAAGACTTCTCTTAGCCTGCCCCCAGTAAATCGTGATCTCTTAGAATGAGATATTCCCAGTTACAGTTTGCCCTACTTTCCGACCCAATCAAATGCTCCTATTTCATTAAAAAACGGTACGGTTTATTTTCAATATTAACCAAATATCTGCAATTTTTAAAATATTTATTTCACTTATTTTTCCAATAAGTAAGATTGGTTCATCACAAAGGAAAAGCTCCCATATGTCATAGCAAAACTTGCAAGGCCACCCTATATACACCTTAACCATTAAATACAAGTGTGACACGGCTTATTCTGGTGTTTGCGCAAAACATATCCTCGTGGTATGAGTAACCATTTTTATAAGTATATCATCAAAATCGGTGCATGCACACGAAAGGTATAGACCGGAAAGAAAAATGCTTACGGACGGACGGAACAGCGAAAACCTATTGTCCCGGAATCATATAACCAGTAGGGGACTAATATATATTGAGTGAACATGGAAAATAAATCTTCTTTAATGAAATAAAAGTATTTCATTGGATCGGAAAGTAGGGCAAAATGTAAAGTTAAACTTTCATGACGAAAAACAGTGCATTGAACTTTTACTAAAATGTAGCACAGGAAAAGAAAAACGGTTTTGTGCAGTTGCATTTGCAATTTCTTTAATGTCTTTAACAGCATCTGACAGGATTCAAAAATGCTGTAAAAATCTCTAAGGACATTTGGTAGTCTTTCCTTTTGTTGATCAGGTATAACTGAAAGAAATGAACGTGCAAAAAGAAAAACGTCACAGAAAAAAAGTAACTATCTAGCATGACTCGACTAAATTGCCATGTAAACGAAAAAAAAATCTAGCGTATGTATGTATTCTATAGTTTTATCGTTGGTACCTGATTGTCCATATGACCTACGCCCCAAGAAGAGTTCAGTTAGTTTAGGTTTCGGGGGAAAATGCAAGATACAGAATGCGTTCCGTTCCAGAGACACCCACTAATTCATTAAAGTGACCGGTGTACAGCACCGATACAACGGACCTCGCTTTTAGGTCTCATCCGAAAGACCATTAGTTACCGGATTACCAGTCCAGCGCATTTAACCATCATACCACTCCCCCCTTTCCCCTCCCCTCACCCACTCCAAAAAAAATAATAGGCGTTATATATTTTGCATAAGCTTCTTATAACATATTGACACGCGTACCGCGACGGTAGGCCATCAAAACGCCAAACTGTGTCACGTGACGTAGAAGTAAACATCTAGAACGCAGTATTTCTATCCCTTTTGTGAATTTCGGTCATATTATAAAAAACTTTATTATTTTCGTTTAAGTACCATCTCATTTATAAACTATTTTAACAAGACCTAGTTTTGTTAGCAAAATAGGGCGTTAATGGGTGTCAGACCTAGATCATACGAACAATTGTTATATTTTTAGATTTCGATGTTAACCACATCGAAATATTCAAGCTATCTTATTGTCAAAAGAAGGTAAAATTAAATTTCATAATAAATTTATCAAAAATTATCAAAAAAGTAGTTTGAAACGAACCATTATGAATATTTTCGTTAATACGGATGATGTTTGTGACGTCATACGGTTCGTTTAACGGTGTAACACGTTTTAAGCATTTGACTGCATGATCTTATAAATTGACCAAAATGAGAATAAAAACAATGATAAATGTTACCTCTTTATTAAACAAAACGTCATTTGTATATCTAGAACTCATGTGTATATTCCTGGACAAAGGCTTGGACTTCTTTTGCGACCGGATGTAGGTCTTCAGTGCATTATGCATGGCCTTTATGTCCGTGTAATTCAGTAATTGACCAACATTGTTTCAAAGTAGTCATATCCCATACCGTATAACTTGTCACAACGAAAACTTCACTGTTTGTTAATTAATTACACGTAAATGAGCACAATTCAAAGCAACACACATACAGATATATACCATGGATCATACTGATAAATGGAAACGATGCCTTCAGATTCAAATCTTAAGGTTTCACCTCTTATTAGATTTGAATCTACCGTTCTCCTGGAGAATATATCACGCCCACTTTGTGTTTAAAATTCAATGGTCTGAGATGCGATCGTATGTCTGGTTCGTGCCATATTATCGTTAAATTGTATGAAATATAATGTGTATATGACCCCATATGGTAATATTAAAGCTGTCATTTAACAGACGGTTAAGATATGATATTTTCTCGTCTATAATTCTATATAAATTTCACTTTTTATCATATTTCATGGGTATTTTGAAAATTTATATTGATACTGATAACGGGTTTTAACAAGCATTTAATACAAAAAGTATCTGCAATGTTGTCTAAGACAACATTTATACAAACAAGAAGGCCATGATGGTCCTATATCGCTAACCTGACTACCTTGGCTGTAATACAAGGGGTTATGATTCTAAAATAATTGGTACAGGTCCACAACACAATGCTAAATAACATTCCAAATATCTATTCTCTGCCTGTCTGCCTTGTGGTTGTGCAAAGTTTTCCCTATATAAGCCTATGTGAAATCAAGTGACCACCCCCACTTCCAGGGAGGGTTAATTTTGACCAGAGGGTCATGATTTGAACAATCTCAGTAGAGGTCCACTAGGCATTTATACATACCAAATATCTAATATCTATGCCTTTTGGTTTCAGAGAAAAAGATTTTAAAGCCTTTCCTATATAAGCCTATGTGAAATCAAGTGACCCCAAGGCGGGGTCAGTTTTGACCCAGGGTCATAATTTGAATAATCTTGGTAAAGGTCCACTAGACAATGCCACATGCTAAATATCAAAACTCTAAGCCTTGTGGTTTCAGAGAAGAAGATTTTTTTAATTTTTCCTATATGAACCTTTGTAAAACCAAGTGACCCCCGGGCAGAGTCAATTTTGACCCGGGGGTCATAATTTGAACACTCTTGGTAAAGGTCTATTATACAATGCCACATGCTAAATATCTAAGCTCTAGGCCTTGTGGTTTCAGAGAAGAAGATTTTTTAAGTTTTTCCTATATAAGCATATGTAAACCATTGAACCCCGGGCGGGGTTTCAATTTTGACCCAGAGGTCATAATTTGAACAAACTGGTAGAGGTCTACTAGAAATTGTTACATGCCAAATATCTAAGCTCTAGGGCTTGTGGTTTCAGAGAAAAAGATTTTTTAAGTTTTTCCTATATACATTGTAAGCGTATGCAAAACTAAGTGGCGACCCGCGTGGGGTCAATTTTAACCCGGGGGTCATAATTTGAACAATCTTAATAGAGGTCCACTAGACAATGTTACATGCCAAATATCTAAGCTCTAGGCCTTGTGGTTTCAGAGAAGAAGATTTTTTTCCTATTTGTTGCCATAGCAACCAGAGTTCTGCATGGAATGGAATTCTTTGAACAACTTTGATAAAGCTTCATGCAAAGAACATTCCTGCAAAGTCACATCAACATTGGCCCAGTGGTTTCAGAGGAGATGTCTTTTGAGGACGGACAGACGGACGACGTACGACAGACCCCGGACGGAATGCGATCCTAACAGCTCACTCTGGCACTTTTAGTTTTACATACAAAAATGTAAATGTATCTTGCTTTCAGCATTTGTGTCATAAATTGAAAAAACCAATCTGAAATTATACAAGTTAACATTTGTGTTATGTGTTGTATTATAGCTATTTTTCCAAAGATGTCATTACACCATAGTAACTGTCGCCATTTTGATAATCACGTGACTATTCGCAAAGACTTGAGTACCAAGAAGCAAATAAAAAGTCATACTGATTGTAGTAGAGTAATACGTCTATAAAAACCTAATTTAAACAGATTTTCTGTGCTTATTAAAAACAAAGTCGTTCTTTATTTCTTAAATCAGTAAGCTGATGTATGTAGGACCCCAAAATGTGAAAATGGTCACAATAATGTGTAAATGGTCGGCAATATGAAATGTGTTTACACTCTATGTCAAAACTGTACTAAATATACATATGAGTAAAATTAATTTACATGTGTGGCCATTTTTACATTTAAGGGTTCAACAGAGTTGTCAATGTCACAAGTGGTCACTGAAATCTGTGCACGACCGTGCCTCGCACACAAAACTTTGACTAGGAATATCTAAGTACAAAAAAGGGAACTTTTTTTTTCAGAGTTATGAGACTTGATGGTAGAACCTATTTCATTTGACCCCGATGACATAATAAAACATTAGATATGTAATTATACAACTGGAAGCATGCAGTTAACATTTACCTTACAATACACCAAGTATATCAGCCAAGGTTATCTTGACCATGGAGGAAGTGGACCCTAAACCCATACATGGTGACTCCCTGTGTGGTGAACTATCCTTATGTCAACTATCATTTTTATTGGATCTGTAGTTGAAGTTGAAAATATATCACATTTAAAAAAAAAGCTTGCCATAAAACTTAACATCATAACCTAACAATAGCCCCAGTATAGCAATCACGGTGACCTTGACATTGGAGGTCATGGGACCCATCCCTATAAATAGTTTGCATGTATGTTATACTGTCTAGTATAAATAAAATCAAGACAACACGAAGGTTTCAATTTACATGTTTCAACTTTATGTCTTCGTCAGAAAATATACAACATACAGTATACAAAACAAAAAAGACGTCACGTCCGTTAAAAAGGACGCGAACGTCCGCGTGATGAAAAACAACGTAAGGTTTATAATATAGATATGGATCAGACTGAGCGGCGGGTTTTATTAAAAAGAAATGTATTTATTCAATACACGATAAATAAAATAAAACCCAACATAACTATATGAAAAACCATTACTAATGAATATAAGAAGTTAAGTCACACATCAAATAATACGCTACTGTTCATACCACTGGGCCAAGTTGTATTTAAAGTATGGATCCAGTAAGTCTCGCGCATCAGTCTGTCCAAATCGTTCTTAACAACATCAATTGGTAAAAAGCTAAAGTCATCCATATTATGATCAAAGCTATTAAAATGAGTAGCAACATTACTAGCAAATGCCGGATCGCTGAAATTATTTATATCAAATTTATGACTGTTCATCCGTCTCGAAACTTGTTGTCGTGTTATACTGTCTAAAATCTTTAACGCAGTTGCCTACTGCCGATAACTTTCGGGTCTTTGACAATGTAAAAGTTCGGATAACGCAAAAGAATTTAAAACAAAAGACGCATCATTCCAAATTGTGAGGTATTCAGACTCGAAATAATGAAAATGCACCGATTAATAAACACTAATGTACATTTTAGGCCCAGTATCATTATGGCCGGTATCGTGAATGTAGATTATTGAGACAGATAATTTTAATGAATTCTGACACAAATTTGAATGGTCCCAAGGTGTTCAATGATTTTATGATGGACAAAACCGTCTACAAATTATTGAACGAACAATCAACTGTCTTGTACATATCAGAATGGTCAGTGTGTAGATCGATAAAACTGTTTTACTGTAACAGATCATGCATAAAGTCACAAACGTGAGAGCACTGTAACACCGGATAAAGCTCCTTTCGAATACAGTTCCCGGGGAACTGTTTTCGGTGCGCATTAACGAATACAGCTCCCAAAATCAAATGGGAGCTGTATTCGGGGTTCTTGTACCTTTTTTTCGAATAGAGCTCCCCAGTGATCCGATGCAATATAGACGTGTATTTAAGGTGTATCATTCGTTTATAAATCCCGACACGGAATTTATTATAGAAAAATAAGGATCCCTCTCACTATTCAGGATGCAGTACTTAGCCCTGGGATATATGTCCTTTGTCCGTCCGTTTTGGACGGACGGACGGACGAACGAAACGTTGAGGTTTAATGAGTTTTTTGTTTGTATTGAAGAATTATTTTCTAACTTGGTATCAAAGAATTATTTTCTTTCAGTAAGCCTACATTTTTCATATGACTATAGCACATAAGGCGGCAGTTTAAGTGGTTTTGTACTTTATTTCATGAATAAATTGTTGGCGGAATGAAGCACATTCACACCAGGGTGTAAGGCCCGACATACGGACTGATAAGACAACATACAGGGTAGGACAACAGACAGATGGTAGGACAGATGAACGCAAGCTTTCGAACTACAATTTGGCCATTGACTTAAAAGTTTTCGAAACGGCCAATCGGGGGCATAAATTCATTTGGCCAAAAGACACATCACCACGTATTCAGACTTCTGTTATTTAATCCGTTTTATCATCCGTTTGATCAAACATATGGAGCTTTATTCGAAAGTGCATAATTATGCTTTGGTTCGAATACAGCTCCGCTATACCAAGGGAGCTGTATTCGTTAATGAGCAGCGAATACAGCTCCCCGGGGAGCTGTATTCGAAAGGAGCTGTATCCGGTGTTACAGAGCACTTTAATCCGAAAGAAGTCACTGAAAATAAAACATCAGACTCAAACGCTCGAAGAAACCATGTTAGACAGAAAATCTCTTATGAGAAAGTTGGCTAAAAGGGTCAGAAAAAACGTCTTTAAAGCAATACTTTATTGCAAAACACGAAGAGTTATTATCATATGTAACGATTTAAGCGTCAATACTGCCGCTAGAAACAAGAACTAGAACAATGGTTTTTAAGATGCTATAGAGACCTTAGTCGATACTGAAACAACTGAAACTGTGCTATTTGGAAGATGTGAAAGACAGCATGCGCTTGTAAATGGAAAATTAAAAACAGTTTTGAACATTTGTTTAAATATTTTTAAATCTCAATACATGAGGATAATGCGCAGGGAACGTATATCACAAGAAATAAAAGAAAGGATATCAACATATTCAAACGTAGATTGGGCAACATAATCGTTGAATAAAAATAAATCTCTTTATACTGGAAACATTCTGAAGTCATTAACTTACGACAGGAATATTCCTTGACAGCATTTATCATAAACTGCTATTCAGTTCACCGGTATGAATGCTAACAATGATTTGCACTGGTCAGCAGGGGTCAGTTCTGTTCACCTTTTGCAATAAAACTGGTGTTGCCCCTACATAGACATAAAACCGCCGTACGTTGGATTTGCAAACTGACATCACTATGCAACAAAAACTATAACTGATAACGATAACTGATATTGCTTCATCCGTAATCTTAGACGGATAGATGCACAAAGAATCTGATTTGACGTCAAATTAATGCACGTGAGCGTCTTTTAAGGAATAAACAAAACGTGTGTACACTAAGATTACGTTTGTTTCTTTATTTGGGTAAAACTTCAGACAACAATACACTGAAACATAATACCATACGAACATAGTAACTTTAAACAACCTGAGCAAGTATCTACTCAATGTCTCATTTACATCTAATACAATTGCATTTGTTTCTTCTTGGCTTTCTTCAGTTTCTTCCTCGCTTCTTTTTTCTCTCGTCTCGCTTCTTTCCTGAGTCTAATTCCTTCATAATCGAACATCCGGATGTCCTGGATCATGAGCACTGCCGCCAGCACTGACAACGATGCAGCAAAGAGTGTAAGACCCAAGGACCAATACACGTAATGTTTCGAAGGCAAGTTCAGCGTCCACATGACTGTTCCACCTATAGTAAGAGCCACTGAAACATTGAGAAAAAAACGTTAATTTCTAGACTTTGTCTTTTGAAAGAATTCGATGTATCGTTTGAACTATTCTGTAGAATAAATATTTGAAAGATAGTCTTGGCCTTTACCGTAGAAAAGCTTTGTGCTCGACCTTTTCCGTGCATAAAATGTTTCTTTTTTGTTATTGTTTTCATCAAAATAGGCTGATGGTCAGAATGTAGCTTGAGTTATTTTATATCCCTTCTTTTCAAACCAGAAATCATACATATAATGGAAAATACTATGTTATTAGTTAAGTAACGACAAATACATGTATATCTATTGTATAAATAATCACATACATTTTGTATTACCAACTACTGTTAAAATTAATTGAAACAAAGTGGTTATCCCCCGCCAGGTGAAGTTACCTGAAGGTTGTACTTTCGTACATTTTACTTGGTGAGAGGAAACCTAAAAAGCCGTATAGTTATGGCCATGCTGAGTACAGTTTTCAAGTAAGTGGAAAAAGAATAAGGCAATGAAGAGAAGGTTTGCAAAATTATATTATGTTCATTATCAGTATAGGTATGATATTTTCTATTTGACTAAAAGTAGGCAAGGTAGAGTTTGTCGCACACGCCTTCCTACCAATGTCATGTCAGTGTATTAAGTTTGAACAAAATCCCCAAGTACTGGGCTAAACCTAAAAAAAAAAAGGGAAGGGTACCCAGAGAAGTTGATTTTTTTTTTTTTTTTTTTTTTTTTTTTTTTTTTTTTTTTTTTTTTTTTTTACCCGTACTGGGGCTGGACAAGAAATCTGATAAAGGACCAAAAGTAGGCAAGGGTTTTTTTTTTTTTTTTTTTTTTTTTTTCGCGCCCCTCCCGCGTCTGTTGAGAAATCCCCACTTTGGTTGCTTACAAGTAAATCTATAAATTATAAAAGTAGGAAAGCCCCGCTGTCTTAGTTAAAACCCAGTATTTGGGTGGGGGGGGGGGGGGGGGGGGGGGGGGGGGGGGGGGGGGGGGGGGGGGGCCGGCAACAAAGAAAAATAAAGGGGGGGGGCATAGGCGGGGGTGCCACAAAAAACCCAATACTTTTGGAGTTTGCTTCGGACAAGTAAATCGTAAGGGGATAACCTTAAAGTAGGCAAGGTAGAGTTATTGTTCTTGCACACTGCACTTCCTACCAAGTGCTATGTCAGTGTATTAAGTTTGAAGTAAACCCTCAAGTACTTTTGGAGTTATGCTCTGGACAACACTTTTAAAGTAAATCTGTAAAGGGAATAACCTAAAAGTAGGCAAGGTGAGTTATTGTTCTTGCACACTGCACTCCACCAAGTGCTATGTCATGTATTAAGTTTGAACAAAATCCCTCAAGTACTTTTTGGAGTTATGCTCCGGACAAAGTTTTTCAAGTAAATCTGATAAAAGGGGAATAACTCTAAAAGTAGGCAAGGTAGAGTTATTGTTCTTACACACTGCACTTCCTCCCAATGTGCTCTGTCAGTGTATAAAGTTTGAAGAAAATGGCTCAAGTACTTTTGGAGTTATGCTCCGGACAAAATTGGGACGGACGCACGGACGGACGGACGGACGAAGACCATTTCTAATATCCCCTTCGCCTTCGGCGGGGGGGATAAACAAAACATAAGAGGAACGATGCCGTATCAATATTGAACTTCTTCATTGTCTACGTGTTTAAGCATATCATAATCAAGATGGCAGAGCCAAGAGCTTTTGTACTGAACCGGAAGTAACGTTTTAATAAGGGAGTCAGTACAACCCCCATTGACGATTTAATCTTATAACATAACACGTGTTCGTAATTAACTGCTAACTTACTTGCACAAAATGACAGGAGCATGACCCATGCTGCGACGTTTTGGGTTCGAGCACCTGGCGAGGTGACGTAAAAGAAGCTAAGGACAAAAGCCGTTACCATTGGAATTAAAACGCTACACTCAATCGTCCGTGTCACCGTAAATAAAGCTGAAATAAAGACGGATTTTAGACAGACGCCTGGTAAATAAAATATGTAACGTATGGTTTAGATCCAAGAGGCAGTTTGTTGAAGTATGTACAATAAACAATAACTAAAGCGCATTAATTTGATAATTACATAATGTTATTTTAATAAAGTTTAAAGTCCAAAGGCTTTAAATACTAGATCGTCTAGACGATCTCGATTTGAAATAACATTGTCTTAACTTGTCGACACTCCCTACATCTAGCACTTTATATATATTCTCCAAACATAAATAATGTGTATAATTAAAGTAACATGTCAATAATATGTAATTCTATAAGTTATGCGCTTCACTTCTTGTTTATTGAACACATTGCAACAATAAATCATTATTGCATATATTCTATTATTTTCATAAGCTTTTGAAGTGGTTTTTTTTACACTGACACCAGTTTTAGGGTGTGTCTCTTTAATTATAAGGATGCTGTTCGGTAGTTTCTGATAGAGTATAACTCAACCAGAAAGAAAAAGTACATATGATCTTATAACATGTGGCGTTGTACGAGGTAAAAGGCGAGTCTGAGGTCAATAGACTTATAACAGTTAATTTAGAAAAAGACAAGGCTAATGAGAACTGTCATTATTTTTTTTTCTCATTATATATGCCTAATTTGTCTGGTTCGAGGGAGGGAATACCATCCTTATTGCGGGGAAACAGGACCCCTAATTAAAAACAACTGTTTATAAGCTCTCTAAACAATCGGGTCCGCAATTCCTGTCCGTTTGAAGTAGGAACAGCTATTAAAGGATGTAAAATCATGGGTTTAAAAGGTATCAAAGCTTTAAACATACAAATGAAAATGAAAATATTCTCTCTAACGTGTATGAAAGGCAAATCTAAAAGAAAATACAATTACTTGTTTTGTATGAACTCGGTATAGCACTTCCTTCGCAAGGCGACGTGAGACTTCCGGAACAATTCACCATCTTCCACAACCCTATGGAAATGTTTACTGAGTTGTTGATGGTGCTGCTCTTCATCCAAAAAGGTGTACCTAGTCCCGCACAGTGCAGTGCAATTGTAGGAATCAATAACACGAAAGCTGCCTTCGACCACGCAGAAGCACGTCCACAAAACGGCATTTCTCGATTTTTTAAAAGTTTTAAAGCAGATCAAAAACCAAAAAACGCCGTCTCAAAAGGTGAACAAGTTTCTTTCGTTTCTTTAAGCCAATTTTTCGGTTTATAAATCCAATCTTAATTATTTACTTATGCGCTTTACCATACGTAAATTTTCTTACAAAAACATATCTTTTCCTTTAAAATTTATTCACCAAAGCCTATAATTTATGAAATGTTTTTTAAAAAAATGAATAAATATAATATTTATAGACTTGACAATAACCCAATAAATTGTTTTTAAGTCGAAAACAATGGAGCGATCGTAAAAGTAACAACTAGGGCTGTACGGGTCTTGCACCCTTTATCCTACAATAGCATGAAGGTATTGTATTTCAAAAATGTCATTGAAAACGTTACCGAATTTAGATTCTATTTGTGTATCGTTATGTTATTTTTTTTTTTTTTTTTTTGATATTGTGATATCACTTTTCACACCGTTATTTAAATAGTAATGTCAAATATGTATAAAAACATAGAAACTGCGTTTAAATAAAAAAAAATAGCGTGCCCAACCAACATCACGTGACAAAAATCGAGATAAAAAATGTCTTACCTGAACTTTTAAATCTTACTATTAAGATATTTAATGTGATGGACTGTAAAAGTTTCAGCGATCAACATTTATACACATAATTAAGTACAATAGGGGCTAACAGAATGCCGACTTGACAAACGTCATACATGAAGTATGCATCACGAGCAATTTTAAGATTACGTGACAGAAACCTCTCTTCATTTCAATGCAATGATCTGCTGAATGACCCAAGAAAATTTCGATTCTTTGTTTGAAAGTTCTTTAAGTTATATAATTATACGGTAACCTGTCATTCTGTATTGGCATACAGTAAACTCCGTATATAACGACTCTGGATATAGCGAAATTCCGGTTATAACGAACAAAAATTCCGGGCCCCAGTGTTTTTTGTTCTTTGTGTAGGATGAAATTGCTAAATTGATATTACAAGCTCCGGATATAAAGAACAAATTTGAAATGTCCTAAAGGGTTCGTTTTATACGGAGTTTACTTTATAACGGTTTCGTATGGCGGCTGATTACTGCCACATGTTGACGTGTTGGGCGTTGTATATAGGCACATTAATGAATGAATAGTATTTATGAGGTCCACTGCTAGTCAAGTCCTGGCACTGAACGGACCTTGACATGTTTTCCATAAAGCCGTTAAAAGTGAGTTTGAGCTATCTAAAAGGAAACTTTTTAGTAGATGTCATCCTCCTATATGCCAAAGATATCGCTTTGCATGTCAAAACATTCTACCTAGATAGCGTTTGTTTCCATTATCGGCGCCGTGTATGTAGTTCAAAGTTACAGTATATCGTTGGTACCGGATAATCGATATGACCAACGCCCTAAGAAGAGTTTAGCTATTTTAGGTGTTGAGGGATATTACAAGATACAGAGCGCGTTCCGTTCCAAGGACACCCCTGGTTCTTTAACATGCCCAGTGTACAGCACCGATACGTCGGACCTCGATTTTAGGTCTCATCCAAGTGACTGTAGGTTATGTAGTGGAGGAGCGATGGATCGAACCTGCGATCCCTGGATTACAAGTCCACCGCGTTAACTGATCCCCTCCTTTCTTTCGTAACACTTGTCAAACTGTTTTTATTTATATTGAATCAAATGAAGGGAGCGATGATTTATATTGAATCAAATGAAGGGAGCGATGATTTATATTGAATCAAATGAAGGGAGCGATGGATCGAACCTGCGATCCCTGGATTACAAGTCCATCGCGTGAACTGATCCCCTCCTTTCTTTCGTAACACTTGTCAAACTGTTTGTATTTATATTGAATCAAATAAGTAGGTAGCGACTGAAATTGATCACGTGATCAATTGTCAGCCAGGTAAAACCATCAGCGCCTATCAATTATCGTTCTTGATTTAGTTCACAGACTGGTAAGGGGGCGATATATCGACCAATCAGGAGGGGAGGGTCGGTATAGTGGCCAATCTGTACTTTTCATTTGAGCGTTTTGGCACCTCGCATAAGCGCCCTGCTAAGAAAACAGGGCAAACATACTTATCTTTGCAAAAATCATTTTCATAATTATCGCATTTTTTACATTTTTATTCGTAATTTTTATACAATATGCTCCTAGATTAAATTCATTGTCGTTTCCTCTCCTGCGTATATGTGACACCAACCAATCAAAAGTACAATGTATGAGGCCAGGTTTTCACAAATACTTCAGGTAGATTTGCAATTCACGTCAGTCATAAAAAGGCATTTTTAAAAATCTGTAATGTCACACCAACAGGAAAATTTTACCTAGAAGCTAGTTTGTATAAACAAGCCAAAAAAAAGCTCACATTGTTTTTCTATAAACTTTGATCTTTTCCAATAAAAGCGAGAGATAAATGAAATACGAGACGAACACATGTAACAGATATGAAATCGTGTGTCTCACCATAGATACAATAAGCTCGTGACTGGAAAATCTGATACCAGACGTAAATTGACGATCATAAAGTACTGAGAATGGATTTCATCCATACATCTTACTAATTATACATCTTCTAGCAGCATTAACCCTAACCCCTAATGTCTAATATGGCCATATTTTAATGTAAACAGTTCGAGTGAATGTTCAAAGAAATATTTACTGTAAACTGTGTAAAATTCGCGATGATTCAATTTTCGCTATTTTAGCGAATTTCCCACTCCTCTAATTTAAAAATCTCGCGAAAGATTCATTATGTCACGAGAAAATACCCAGCTTACGTTACCGTATATTTATTTACTGATACGCGTACATGTTTTTATTATTGTCGGTCCAAGACAAGAAAATTCACATTTTAAAGGACAGGAAGGGAAACTTCAAATAGTTGTTTAAAAACACAGAAATAAGTTATTTTTAACAAAAAAGCATCAAGTTTATTTTTTTTTTTTTTTTTTTCAAAAATTTCTGTAATTATTAACCTGGCTAATTGATCATTGATTGTCGCATAAGGTAATTACCCTGAATCATTTTTTTTTTTTTGGGGGGGGGGCTTTGGGGGGAAATTTTTTTTTTTTTTTTCTTACTTTTTAACCGTATCAGTATGACATGTTCTTTTAATCTCGTCTAAATGTGACATTATTGTTTGTAATTTAACATTTTGTATAACATGTTTCTTTCCAAAGTTATTTCTATGTGTCATGTTTCTTAAAAAAGATCAGTTAGACACGTTTCTTTGCATTTTAATTTTTGCCATCAGTAACTGTCTTATTTTTTTTGCAATTCTTCAAGTGTTCGTAGAGTGCAAACATCTGTCCCTCGATACCAGTAGTTCATTTATAATTTATCTTAAAAAACACGGTTTTATTGAGAAGGTGCTGAAGTGTTTGTTAACTTTTTTTGTTTTCAAATAGTATTTTCTCGAACATGCGAAATACTGTGACATATTTCATTAAAAAAGGTCCTCCTCCACGGGCGAGAGGTTGAACTAACTAGCTGTAACCTCTTATAGATTGAGGATCATTGGTTCGAGCCCTGCTACCGGCCATATCTCACTATGTGGGAAAGTTGACAGTTACGGAGGATAGGGATCTACTACTGGTTCTTCCCAGGAACGATGATTAGGTAAACTTAAAATGACCGAATTACAGTAGAATCCGGCGTTAAACAACAACAACAACTTCATTAAAATATTCATACTAAAATTAATTTAAACCTTACTTCGAACGCGCAGCGGTTAAAGGGTAGTATATCGGACTCCTTACCCGTGGGTCCGAATCCCGGTGGCGGCAGTTTACCGCGCCCTCCTCAATGAGACTATATTGTAACGTGACTTTTTTGTATGTATAAGGGAGAAAAATGCTAAGAGAATTATTGGGAATGTTCTTGCAGAGCTCCGGAGCTCTAGATAATGGCAGTAATAAAATCGGAAAATATAGTATCTATTGAGCTGCGTTTGTACCGATTCTATGTGCTATATTTTACATCTTTGAGGAAATGAAAAAGTAGATCAACTTTTAATGTGATGTTAGACACTCCTCATATAAATCCTTGATATGATATGTGGCATTGAATATGGAAATGAACAGTTCGTAAAGTCTGTACCTAATACATTTTATTACCATAAATATGTACAAGATCACAAAGCACCTATCCTTTCATTTTTGAAATATTCACATTATTTGCTTGGTTTAGAGGGAAAAGCTTACCTCTCTTTTTCTGCATTGTTTATTCATTGAATGAATGAATGAATGAATGAATGAATGAATGAATGAATGAATGAATGCATATATGAATGGTATATTGAGAACTGATGCCTGTTTGATTGATTGACAGACAGACTGACTGATTGATTCATTTATCCCTTCAATTATTCATTCATTCTATTAACGGATTGATTAGAATTGATTGACTGACTTACTGACTGCCTGATTTACTGACTTACTAACTCCGTCCGTCCGTCCGACCCTTCACATTCAATCAATCAATCAATCAATCAATCAATCAATCATTCATTAACTAGCTGGCATTCTAAAAAGAAACAAATACACTCGCTATAAATAAAACTCCGTCATAACACCATCTAGTAGGTATATATATTACCATGGTTACCGTAAGAAATCAGAAATACGGAAACAGTCAGAGCAGATAATGACGCCAATATGACTCTGCATTTCCATGTGATTTTGTTGAGGCTGGTTGTACTGCAAGAATTATATTTTGCCTGAGTATGCTCTTTCTAAACGGGTATAGGCGATAAAACTCGACACTGACGCAAGAGGTTTTATTGCTCTATCCGTCAAAACAACAAAGTCGTTTTGGGAGGCCACGTTATCCTTGTATATTATGTAAGTAGAGCAGACCTTTAAACAAGGTGCCGTCGCCACCTGTCTACCATTGGCAAAAAAAAAAGGTTATAATAGCAGAAAGGACAATTTTTACCTTTGGCCATGATACCTCTTATAAGCCTATGTAAAAGAAAAGACCCCCCGCCCCCAGGCAGGGTTAATTTTGACCCTGAGGTCAGGATTTGAACAATCTTGGTAGAGAGCAATATTGCCACATGCTGAATATCTAAGCTCTAGGCCTCATTATTTTGCGTCTGATCATGATCTGCACTGTTGGCTATTCATTTTTTTGCTGTCTGATCATGATCTGCACTGTAAGCTATTCATTGTATGTTGGCTGGTCATGATCTGCACTGTCAGCTTTTTATTTTTGCTGTCTGATCATGATCTGCACTGTTTGCTATGCATTATTTAGCTGTCTGATCATGATCTGCACTTTCATAATTTAGCTGTCTGATCATGATCTGCACTTTCATTATTTTGCGTCTGATCATGATCTGCACTTTCTGACAAATTTCAAAGGATATCTGGGCTGAAAAGTAACATCTAGAGTGTTAACAAAGGTTTTTCCATATTTGGGCTGGACCTAGTTTTTGACCCCAGATGACCCATATTCGAACTTGGGCTGAAATCAACTTACAACCTTTCTGACAAATTTCCAGGATATTTGGGCTGAAAATGTTACCTCTAGAGTGTTTCCATATTTGGGCTGTGTGACCTAGTTTTTGACCCCAGGTGACCCATATTAAAACTTGAGCTAGAAATCATAGAAACAACCTTTCTGACAAATTGCCAGGATATTTGGACTGAAACAGTAGCCTCTAGAGCCTTAACAAGATTTTTCTATTTTTGGGCTCTGTGACCTAGTTTTTGACCCCAGATGACCCATATTCGAACTCGTCCGAGTAATTACTGGGACAAACATCCTGACCAAGTTTCGTGACAATTGAGGAAAAAATGTGACCACTAGAGCGTTAACGAACTAAATGTGGACGGACGACGGACGACGGACATTCATCGATCCTAATAGCTCACCCTGAGCCAGCTCAGGTGAGCTAAAAATCCCTACTGTCAGAAATAAAACTAGTTCAGTAAGAGCAACAGTCTAGGAAATAATTTATGGTTAATCCTGAAAGTTTTATGTTAATCACGACGGCATGGGATTTTCGCATGCTTGTACATTTTGTACAACATAATAAAGTTGTTTTGTTTTACTTTGACAAACGGCTTGCATGGCTAGAAGTGAAACTACGGCCCGCCGAAAGCTTGCGATACTGCGGAAATTAGCTGGCACCAAATGAACAGTAAATGACAGGATACTGAATGCAGTATACATGTACTAGGGAAGAGTGAGGCCCCACTTCGAATATAGCTCCGTAGTTAAGATGACAAATCAGCACGGGCTGGATAAGGCACATAACCAAGTATTAACAATAATCACTAACTCCATATAAGGCAATGGATGAAGTCACTGTAATTCCACTACTCGGTAAAAGAAGAGTTTGCGAAGGCAAGCAAGTACAATAAAGTTCTCACCAGACCACCCCATGAAAACAAAGCTTGATGTCCCAGCAAAGAATCGTCTGAAAATATTAAGCTTTATGGTGGCTTATTTCTGCCATGTCGTGTGTTCGACGTTTCGGGCCGAAAAGTCGAAAACTCGCCTAGTCGAAAACAGGACAATTAAAGGGCGAAAACACGACGTCTGAAAACCCTGTAACTCGAAAACTCTACGAAAAAGTACGTCGTGTTTTCGCCTTTTATTCTGTCAAGTTTTCAACCTTTCGCACCGCCAAGTCGAAAGGCGAAATCACGAAAACACGACAAAATAGCTACTTGGCGAGTTTTCGTTTTTTTTACTTTTCGCTATGACAATATTTTCATCATGCACTCGACTCGTGGAACCATCAATTTCAAACAGGTAGCGATACAACTGAAGAGTCAATAGAAGACTTTCATCAGGTGGTCATTCTAACAGATGCTCCTTGAGTCCTGGAAGCCTTTGCTACTGACAAATTATCTTCGCTTACCAAAGAGCTTAATAAATTCAGTGACCCCTCGGTGGTTAACGACACACTGTGGTGTTCCGATGGCATTGAGCTAAATTAGCTAAACAAGAAGCTAGAAGCGATCAGCCATTCAATAGAGCCACTAATGAAGAAAAAGTCATGGTGTTTAAGACTCTTACAAGAGCGGAGACGCAGAAAGGTGACATCGCTTATGGCAAGCGATTTGCACAATTATTCCATAAACCTATGTTCCCATATGAGAACCTATATAGGTTCTCAACTGAAGACCTACGTTCTCACTTGGGATCACAAGTTTTTGTGAAAACCTAGTTTCTCAGTGGCCGTATGCACAAATATTATGAGAACATAAGTTCTTACTCGAAAACTTGTGTATGGCAAGTCACCCGGAACAAACTTCACGGAAGCCTCTGAAGTAATGTTGCAGTGAATCAATACTTATCAGATACTCTAAATAATACATATTCGTGTTAGATGCCATTAACTTGTGTCAATTTATTAATATTCCCCTGATGCTTGCCATGTTTAATATTACTCATTCACAGTTTATGTAAACCATTAAAAAGTGTAAATGTCTTTCTCACAGCGTATTCAGATATCAGACACCACGCTAAAGCCTAAAGTCAATATGATAATAGAAGATAGCTTGCGATAATATGTTCGAATTTCTACTAAAAAAAAAGTTTGAAATTACACTCAATTTAAAAGTGTTTGCAACGCTTAATGCTATTTTTGGGCTGGATATTTTCATGTAGCACCTATTTTTCTGTATCGTTTATCCATTTATTAGTTTACATCGGTTTTACATCGGTCTAATTTATAAGACATGTCGGAACTTTTTCAGCAACTTCTGATGGTGAGCAGCTTAGACTTATTTTTTACAGGCTACAGCAAACATTTTATACAATAAAGAAATAAAACCCCAAAACCCTAACAAAAAACATAAAACATAAGTCTTTGTATAGCGATGCCCGTACAACTTTCTACAATTAAAAAAATGATGATATAAAAACGTTGTAATAATGTGTTTTTGTTGAATTTTCCATTCTTACAGTCAAACAGTAATTAACAATATTTACATACCAGCTTCGCTTTTGCCAGTTTTGACCACGCGTTGACTGCCATTTTATATCTGCAGGTAACACATTACAGCGGTAAAACACAAAATTAATTAACTTTAATATATACAGCTACGTTGTTTCCGCTTCAAATCTACCTACAATGTAATTCTCTTCAAATATTTAATTTTCCTTCAAACGCGAAACATGATACGTGTGAATACAATGTACAAGATAGATGAATCGGATTTTCTCGGTACTGCAAGGTGACTTTTATGCTAAAGTCATATCATTATTGAAATGTATGTATTCCATTGGGAATAACTGTTCGTGACAAGATAATTTACTGTGTATGTTTCTATAGGAACTTTGATGTATTAAATGGTTACTAGACCTTTGAATAATCTGACAAGAACAGACGCGATAACTGAAATGAACTTATGTGGTTTTGATCATTTTAAAGATACTCGTTCTGTATCAAAACAAATACATGTAGCATTTTTGATAATTAAAAATGATTAAATACTGAAAAGAAAATTTAAACATAATATACCATTGTACTCAAATTTTATAGCAAGTTGAATGATTGTCGGGTCTTAGTGTTTTAGTCATTTAAGGTTGGTACCTAGAGTTGCAGGGTGTACTTTATTAAGACAAAAATACCGCATTGTTGAACCGTATATGTCCCGGAACGTATATATCACACGTGTGTGATATATTCGACCGTAAATATAACACGTGTTTAATGTGACATATTCGTTTGGTCATTTTTGACAGTTTACACCGAAACGTACATGTCTCATAAGTTGTGATATTAAAGTGCATTAAAGTACAAATTATACTTTTGCTTAAGTCATTCCAGGAAGAGGATCGGAACCGATCCACAGGAGCCGGCCATGCAGATATATCAAGTTTACTCTGTGTTTAAGTTCCAATAATTGTTTATCGTATGTCGTTTACCTTGGACTTTCTTGGATAATGATGTCATTGCATTTCGGCTCTCCACATTACACCTAAATACATGTATATACCTATATGGATGCCTCCCCAACATCGTTACTGCATGTGAGATATTCGTTTTCGTGTTCCTATAAAATTCGAAGTCAAACGTATACATATTATGTGCCATATACGTTTCACGCGAAGACTATTTTCGACCGAATATATCACACGTGTGACATATGCGGTCGAATTTTTTCTCTCGTATGATATATACGTTCCGGGACATATACGGTTCAACACCGCATGATAAATAAAGATATTGACCCTGGATTCTCATATTTGCATTTGATTTTGCTATGCCTTTCTTCCAATTAGAAAAAGGTTTCGCTAATAAGACCATTCGATATTAAGACTAAATATTTCGGAAGCGAATGACCCATTTTATAATAACAAGGTCTCGATAAAAAGACCATTTCGATATTAAGACCACTTCATGCCTGTCCGAATGGTGTCTTATTAGAGGAACTTTACTGCTGTACATTTGTATTTGAACATTGCTTACATGTCCAGTTTCAATATGGCCACTATTGCAACCACACTGTACAAACAGTTCTGTGCCTCTTTTCTTGAAGCCGATGTTATTTCATGAAGTCTTTTCAAAAATTTTATGGGCAGTTTAATTTCAGTTTTGTACAGTTCGAAAGTATATAGCTAGTATTTCAGTGTATGATATAAAACAATCTTTTTATGGACTTTGGCGTTAGAAATTATTATATTTAAACAGCTATTTTAGATCCATGCCATAAAGTTTCAGATAGGGCGTACAATGTTTGCAAAAGGAGACTTGGACTGACAGTGAAGCTAGCAAAGTAATTATAATTTTCATATTCTATGCCAAAGTCAAATCGCCATTGAACACAAATATCCCACTGTAAACTAAAACGGATTGCGAAACAATTTGTTAGCCAATGTATATACATTGAATTTGTACATTAACCCTTGGAGTAATAGATGCACAATTTCTTAATCATTGGAATACTATATATATAATATTTTCGATAATAATTCGTTGGTGTGCCTATATCTTTTTACAACATATGTATATGTACTTTAATATTTGAAATTATATGCGTATCCTAATATTTTGACTGAAATATGTACATGTACTTATAATCATGGGACAATATATTCAATATATTCAATCTAAATTTTATTTAAAAATTAAAAAGAAGTTAGACATAAACTTATAAACAATATGCAGTCTTCATTCATCATTGCTCATCTTTTTCCTACGGGAAATCATTTTCATGTGCTAACATTATTTTATTGTATTGCATTAAATTTCGATGAGCCGATCAATTATCACTTTTTCATAACATAATAAAGCTATATAGCGGCTTTTATATAAGATGTAAATATGATTTTGGTACAATTATCAAATACCTAAAAGTTAGACCAACACAACTATAACATTTTTTAAAATCTTGTAAACTCTTAAAACATGTCAAAATGTGATGCTTGACTTAACCACGGACCTATATACACATACAGTCCGTGATATAACCAGTCACAACAGGTGACTAAAGCCGTAATTTTGTAAAATCAGTTAAAATCGTTATTTTCAGGGAAGCAAGAAGACATACATATAACTTAAAAATAGAAACATCCAAGTAAAGATACAACTTTCTAGTTTACTTCAATAACTTAATAAATATTGTCAGTTAAGTATAAATATGTAAATATCTCGAATGAAAATCTCATGTGAAGCTTAAAAGAAACGCACTTTTCTATTGAAGTCAATGTGATTTGCTGCAAAAATAGTTACTTTTTTAAAATCAATAGGGAAGCAAGAAATTACCAATTTATTTTAATAAAAATTATATTGAAACAAAGTGGAAAGAATGCAGATTACTTCAATAACTTAATAAATATTGTCAGATTATGATTTTATTACTTTTTGATGAGTTAAAGATTTACTCCTATATATTTCTATGTGCAAAAATTGACCGATAACGCTTAATCGATAAACCCGATAAGCTGCTTTCAAGGGAGACAATTTCGCCGATAAGCCGATAAATCTGAAGATATTTCTGGGGATGAACCGTAATATTTGGAAAAAAAATACACGCACATTAAAATGTGGCATCCCATGTATACCTTAATCTTTGAGATGATAAATGTACAATGTATATTAACATTTGGATAATATATATGTACCTTAATCTCTTTGGAATAATTTATGTACCACCAATTTAAGAAAATAAATAATTATGTGCGTAAAATATCATTTGGAGTAATACGTGTACACTCGTCTCAGGAATAGTATACGCACATCAGTTTCAAAAGGGTGCACAAAGATAAAAGAAGACGATCGAATCATCGAGGCTTTCCACAAATCACGGAGGACATGAATACAATACAAACATTGACAGGGAATACATCAATCTCCGACTAAATCTTGGAAAATATGCACCAGGTCCAATTTTAGTTTCGAAAACAAATTTCGAGGGCATGTACACAATCCATATGCTTTCATCAATAAGTTTCGAGGGTATGCACACAATTCAATTTCTTTCAAAACACAATTTTGAGGAATGACATCTAATACAGTTTTTTTCCAAATAAAACTTTGTAGGATAAGCATCTTATCCAAATTATGATTTATTTTAAAAGCAAACTTTTGAGGTAAACCACAATTATAATCCAGTTTTAAAAAAAAGAAATTCTGAGGGTAAGCATCTGTTGAATCAAGTTTATCTACAACACAATTTTGATGGAAAGTAACTAATCCATTTTTTTGCAAACACTTGAAAACAACATGTAAACACGTTTAAACAAACGTACTTTGCTTCAAGAAACTCACACGTCGTACATATCATAATAATACTAATAATAATAAATAATAATAATAATAATAATAATAATAAAAAAAAAATATATATAATATGATATATTAATAATAATAACGTTTAATGCGTATCTTCGTGTAACTTTAAAATAGCACGAGGCTTAATACTTATTTTCATTATCATTATTACTTATTTTAATGATACTTAAACAGACACAATACTGTGTACGTACCTGCTTCGACTTTGCAACTTTTGACCACGCATTCACAGCCATTTTACACCAACCGTATCCCTAAAACGAATTCAAGACTGTGACATGCAATGAATGATATCAGGGCGTTACCAGCTTCCTCCGTATAACAAAGCTGATACTCTCAATCAGAACAAGTTAATTGGAATCTGATACAAATGTGAATAAAGCACACACTACATTGCCGCGCATCAGATCAGATACATTCACTTTCACTTTTCAAGCTTATGTAATACGTCTCTATAAGTAACCCTATAAGTAAAAGATTGAAGTTAAAGATATTCAGTACATGCATCAGAATGCATTGCCTTTAGGTGCTTGACAACACGATCTCTATGGGAACATGCATTTGTATCCATTTATCTACTTATTAGACCTGATATATACAGTCTATTGTAGACTTTGTGACATTCTCTTGGAAATCTATACAATAGGTACTGGAAACACCTAGCGCCCTTTTGCAAAAATCGTTAGTTCATTTGTTGCAGGTAACAAACATGTTTCACAGTTTTTTGTCAGACCCGGGAAATTCTAGTCCCAAACTCTCTAGTATAATGAACGTTAGTACAGTACAACCTGTGATCAATGACCTCTAACCTGATCAAGATTAAGCCGTTTTATTGACAGGTGGTCTTTAATCACAGGTGTTTCCGAAATAGATGAATAGGATTCGGTTCTCTTCCAACAGCGCTAGTCTTTATTGGCAGGATGGTCTTTATTTGGATGTGGTCAAACATACATTTGACTTCGACTGCATTTTGTATAATTTGATTTCGTCATGTCAAAATAAATTTTCAGCATTTGAGAACTTTTCGTAAAAGCAAAAAAGATGTGGGTAGGGATGGGGGTAGGGGGGAGGGGAGTAACGGAGTAGGGGCTGTTGTGTATGTTATAACATTTGCTAAACTTCTCAATCAGTCATTTTTGACTTATTACTAGAAGCATTGTGCTCCCAGTCGGCGGGGACGTATTTCATTGACAAGTACGGATCACAACATGCTCCCAGTCGGCGGGGACGTATTTCATTGACAAGTATGGATCACAACATGCTCCCAGTCGGCGGGGACGTATTTCATTGACAAGTATGGATCACAACATGCTCCCAGTCGGCGGGGACGTATTTCATTGACAAGTATGGATCACAACATGAAATGAAGCGAGGCTTATACGTTCTCCACGTCATTTATATCTTTCAAATCAAATTAACTATAAATCAAACACTTTGCGTTGAACCTTGTTTATCTATGTAGACAACGTATGAGACTGCTTTTAAACTACGGCTACAAAAGGTAACTAACACGTACAAGTTCAACTTATTGCTTTATTTCAAGCGTTTTCTGTTATGTGGTATTTCTTATTTCTCATCTCTCGAATACGCTCTGATATTTTCGTTGCACTGCAGGGTACCAGACAGAACTCCTTGGGCAGTAAAATTTGATCAGGCTCCGCCGTCCCCTTTTTCTGGCGCGAGCACAGGAAACCCTAACCTTAACCCCAAGGAAGTACACATTGAAGGTGCTGTACAAAGTTGCAAGTGTTTGAATCTACAACCGATTGAAAAATTAAAACAATAACTGTTAAAAAAACAACATTCAAAATCAAAACAGGACATGGTCGGAAAGTGTCTGCCATATTGCGAAGTACAATATAACATATACCTTTTTGATTACGGTTAGAAATAAAGAATAAAACGTACATGCTATACTTTCCGGCATATTTCACAACCTGATGGAAGTATCGGATTTCGACGATCTGTGAATCAGAGGTCGCTGTTTCACTTTGTGTAATCGCATACAAATACCATCCTCTCGCAATCTCCGTACGATGGATATGATCTTATTTCACCAAGTTGTTCTGGAAATAATAATACCAGCTACATTGAAAAAAAATAACGCCATTAAATATCGATGATTCCATGGCAACAAATTTGTGAAGGTCTTTAAAATTCATTGTCAGATATATAACTCTTTTCTTTTCAATGAATATTAAAGGTGTAAAGTACACTTTGTAACTGACACATGTTAGAATATGCGAGACAAATCTGAATTGTAGCGGATCAGGCCTGCTATTGGCCAAATGTTTTCAGACCTGAAATCCTGAATCTGACATTTTCAATATAGACAATGGCGGAAAATTAAAGCTCTCGAAGCTTGAATTATTTTCATTGCGGAAATCATCACTCTTATCGCTGATTTGCCAATTGTTGTTAAAACATTTGCTCCTGTTTCAATGTAAAATAGGAACCAGCATCTACCAACAACCAGGTTTTGGTGGCACAATATTTTAAATATTCGCCAAAGAGTAAAGCAAAGGGATATAACTTTGGGTTCCTAAAATGCAATCAGTAAGAGTTACCGCCCCTGACGTTTGCAAATGGCGCCAACAGAAGAAAGGGAGGTTTTTCTTGATATCCAAATTAAAGACGGTAAGATTGTTCTCTCCTGTTTTTTACTAACACTAAAAACGGGAGTAACTCTGGATATTCTAAATTGAAATCGGTAAGAGTGACCACAACTGATTTTTGCAAATGGCGTCAACAGATGAAATGGTTGTAACTCTAGATATCCTAAAATGAAGTTGTTGAGAGTAACCTCCTCTGCTTTTTTTTACAGGTTTTTAGCAAATGGTGTTAATACAGGAAATGGAGGTTACTTTGGAGATCTTGAAATTAATTCGGTAAGAGGGACCTCTCCATATTTTTGAAAATGGCGTCAACACAGGAAATGGAGGTTACTCTTGATATCGTTAAATTAAGTCTGTCAGAGTGATCTACCTTGATTTTTGTGCAAATGGCGTCAACAGAAAAAAAGGCAAGAAACTCTAGGTTTCCTAAAAATAAATCGATAGAGTGACTTCCCCCGATTTTACAAATGGTGAAAACCGGGAAGAGGGGAAATTACTTAGTCTAAAGTAAAGTCAGTATGAGAAGCCTCCCTCGATTTTTTTTTTGCAAATGGCATCAACCGAGAAAAAGAAAAACAACTCTGGATATCTATAACCTTAGACGGAAGAGTGATCGCCCCTGCTTTTTGCAAGTTATGGCAACCGAACAAAGTCTGACTTAAAATTATCTTTATTGTGTACATTTGAATTTCATAAATAATGTTTTGCAGCATAAAAAAATTACAAGTAAGAGTCTATTAAATATAGAGCAGAAGGATACTCTAACAGTTTGTGATAATGCAAATTAATAGCTTCCCTTCCGAATAAATATAAGATTCGATGGCTAAATGATATGTTAATATTGTCTAAAGCAATAGTATGCGTAACACTAGTGGGTTCTCATTGAAACATGCGCCTATCTGAAATGACTAGCACGCTACTTTCAGCCTTGAAGGGTTTAATATCTGTTTTCAAGTATCCAGTTGACAGGTGAAATTGCTGAAAGCCGACATAGTGAGCCAGATGTACAGAAAATCTTAACATTTCAGAGGAAAAATGGTAAGTTTCGTGTTTCACAAATTTCAAAACTTCTCTGTTGTAAAAATTCTATTTTCACTTTCTTTGAAATAACTATTGACATTTCACATACAAATTTGAGGATATATTACTATTCAACGTGGCCAAATTACAACTTGGTAAAGAAAGAGGCATTGAAAACACGTAAAAAATAAGTTATGGTAAATGATAATATACCCAACAAATTTGTTGATAATAAAAAGGAGCTCGTGGTTTCATGTTACATGTATATAAATAAAGCATTTGAACGGATTCAGATAGTTTGGTTGCAACTTTGTAATATTTACTTTTTGACCTAACATTTTCTGATAAATCGACTTATAGAAATTTACACACCGAATAGTCCTGTTGCCTCTCTCGGTGATCTGTCTTGGGAAATGGTTTGGTACATCGAAGTATGGGTATAGTTCTCTATAGTTTCCGGTAAAAGTAACCTGCAATAAAACGCACGTTCGTTAACATATCACCATAGAGAAAAAACACACAAATCGACACTACACATGTATAAGGAAATCTACTCACCGGGAAGGTCGAGTGTATTCCACTGTCATCTTTCCCTTTGAAAAATGGTGTGGTAACACGCAGTAATGATATCTTAATTAAGTTGTAGTCTCTGTAAAAGTCACCTGCAACAAGATAATAGTTATAACAAATGTCAGAACAGTGAGACAAATACACAAATTGAACAAAACATATACATACCGGATACTGCAAATGTTTTCTGCGATCTTCTTCTGTATTTTTTGACAGACCATACTGCAATAAAAGAACACAAACGAATATAAAACGCTTCAATTGAAATACACACAATAGAATAATTATGAAGTTTTCATACCGGAAAAAATGCAAATGTTTTCCTCTCCGATTATCACTCTGGGCAGTAGACTTGTACCAAACCGAATGCCGGTATCTTCTGCTGTAAGCAGATTTATAGAAACAAGCAGTTTACTCAATACACAAATTGGAATAATTAGAAATATACACACCGAATAGTCCGGTTGCCTGCCGTTGGAAAATGGTGTGGTGCCACGCAAAATACAGATGTCAGTTAACATGTCACTGCAATAGAAAAAAATACACAAAAGTAAATGAGTAGCTTATACACACCAGACACTAATTTTTAATTTTGAAGTAATTTTGTTTTTGACAAACGTTCATACGTAAGATATCTTACAGATTATATGTAAAACAGATCAGATATAGTCAACGAAATGGTACCCTGCCAAATTGGTCAAGAGAACAGCCCCTGATCACTGATGTGTTCTTTTTCGAAGGGATCGATTATCTTTAAGCAAGAGATTTTTATTGGTACAAAAATTAATTCTGACCGTATAATCGAAACAGTCCCACCCAATTTGTGTCAAATATAAAAAAAAATCTTTAAATTTTCACAAACAATTTATTAAGAAAAACAGCCCAACTACAGGGTCTTCGTGTTCAGTTTCGGAAAAGAGCCATCAGTCGCTGACAACTGTTTCTATGAAAGAAAATAGTTCAAAGGGTCAAAACAGCAGTTTGCTGCTGCCGCGATCAAACCGGCACTTACAACACCATGTTTCATTACAGAAGTAAACATTTGTACCAAGTTTTATGAAGATACAGAATTTGGTTCCAAACGGACAGAATTACGAACGGAAAGACCGGAAGGACAACACAAAGACTTCATCCCTCCGCCGTGCAGTTTATTCTAGAATGGTGTGCACGGAACATGTGTCGCCTTCAAAACGTACTGATATTGAATTCAATATGGTTCAAACACATCACCCTCGATCAGCAAGAGGTTACAGTATGAAATACATAAATGTACTTATACAATAATACCATAACGACATCATAACGCAAGAACCTTATTTATTAGTTTCAAAGTCAGTTGCGTGATTAAATGTATACGAATAAAATAACTAAAGGATACTAAATCTTGTGTAATTTGGTTTTTAAACCTGTCATAAACATTGCATTTATTCCCCTTAGAACACATGCATAGGCCGAGTGGCTATGGTCGCTTTTCTAAGATTGCAGGGTCAGTGGTTCGAATCCCGCCGTCGTCACTGTGGTGTTTCCTTTGAATGATATATGTTATATTATCAACAAAACTCTCTACTCACTTTTGAATGATGATGCTGGCATAGGCTCATCTGACGTCAAGGTTTTAAGTGTCACAAAAAATCTCTTTCTCTCCTTCCACTAACTTCATGTTCAATCAAATAACTTGACACGGTGATGCAGTATGACGCGTGGAAAACCTGAAGAAATATGGTAAATAACTTTGTACCAGTAAATGTGGAGGACCGTGTTATGTAATAACATCCATTCGGCCTTACCCTGCGGTCTTACTCTGCGGGCACCCCCTTTGAACAAAAAATGGTTATGTCCAAAATAAAAGCAGCTTCAAATGTAGCAGGGGTAAGGGTCAAAAGTTAGACCAATAAGAAGTGTATTTTCAAAAATGTAACCAGACATTTTCCAGTCAATTTTCTTGGAGATGCCGGTACCTGCAAGTATGACGACGTGTTGTCGTGACACCATGGCGCCGGTGGTGCAGCCGTATATCGTCTTGGTCGCAAGTTCAGCTGGAAATCCCCTGACAGCGGTAAAATATGCAGTACCGTGACGTTCATAATTATGTAGTTGCCGCGACTGGTCAGAGCCTCTTTTTTGTGAAAAAAAGATTTTGCCAAACAGAAGCAGTTTTGGAGAATAATATTTTGTGGGTTTTGGGGGGGCCCATTTAAGAAGCAGTCATCTACAGAAAATAATATAGGATGTAAAAGTTCTAGTGTTTTGGGATGTCTGGCCAACACTCATCTAAAACACCTCTGCACTTTACACATAAACGTTTCGTTTATCAGTGACGGGTATCGAACTTTAAGCAGGATATTTTTTATAAACACATATTAACGTATCTAAATTTTATTCAGTACATGATCAATATTTTTATATCGTACATGTATAATATTGGCGCAAAGTCGTAGGCCTTCGTGTAGTATGCACGTGTTTCTTGTTTCAAACTTGCATTGAAGTAAACAAGTATGTACTATGCATATACGCAACTAATCACAAATATAGATTTCGTCACATTCAAATGTGTTTGAAAATTGCGCATAATAAATAACAATATTTATTTTTTGCTACAGCAACGATATTGTGCAAATAGTTCTATTTTTAAGTGTCACAATCTCTTTTATCATCCGCCCCATGCTTTCTGTCGCGGTTAATTTTCAGCATATTTCCACAAAGACAAGGCCTTTTATCATTACCCTGCTATAGATCATGATTAACACGCACATCAGCCGTGACAGACGCGAGAACATATTCTACATGCATACCAAACCCTTCATTACTTACTTTTGACAGTACCGGTGAAATGCACTCTCTGAGTTCCTTCTTTCTTTTCCTCTTATTAAATCTACTGAGCCAAGCCATCCACATCTGTTATACTGCAGAACATCACCAAGCACAGAACATCTTATTTCGGAAACAACTAACCGTCCAGGCAATAGGAATAGAATACAGAATATAACATATGCTAACTAAGAAACGGTTTGTATTTGTCATTTACTAATCACTTTATTTACATTCTCTTAAAACGACATCTATATAGTGTGGAGTTCCAGGTAATGTAACAAGACGACAACAGTACAGATTATTTTGTCAAACACCCGCAGGTGGCAAGTCTGTATTATCGATGTTAAATATGTATGTCAAGCTTTAACTTACCCGCTGATGGTGAAGTCTGCTTTCATGACCAGTGTAAACCTTGCACATCTGTGTTGTCGGGGCTATGGAGTGGGCATTCGGCAAAGACATATATATATTTCATCAGCAGCTGAATCAGCACTGTGTTTTGTTGCCATTTATAGCACTGTGTTTTGTTGCCAGCTATAGCACTGTGTTTTGTTGCCAGCTATAGCACTGCGTTTTGTTGCCAGTTATAGCACTGTGTTTTGTTGCCAGCTATAGCAGTGTGTTTTGTTGCCAGCTGTACAAAGGAATATTATGTACATGTACTCAATCAAACTGAAATGCAATCTAACAAACACACAAGAATCAAAACGTAGATGCATGTATTTAACTTTTACCTCGCTGACAACCAAGGTAGACTACTCTTATACCTCGATGTTAAATAATAATAAAAAAACGCCTGTACTGCCCACAAAAACTTTCCTCACTCATAAGTGAGCATATGTAGGTAATCATTCAATATTCACGATGACCATGGGTTCGAATCCCACACAAACTGATCATAATTAAATAGCAGACGGTGAGATGTAGTGTTTATATCATTAAACGGTATTACATTTTAAAGGTAAGGTCACTAAAACGACCAAGTTTTATGAAATAGCTCCATCGAGCTATAAAATTCAATTATCCCCAGCCTGTTTTAATGATGGTAAACTGACTTTCTGAGTGAATTTTGAAAAAATAAAAAATAAGATAGTTCATTCAAAGTTAAGAAACAAGTAAACTAACACATCTACATGGTAAAAAGGTACGTGCGGTTTGTTTTATTAGGAAAGTTTGGAAGGAAACTGAAAACAAATCTATAAATTTAGGACTTATTAATCTTTACATTTGCATATGGTAGTCTATAATGTTATAGACTGTCTATGAGTTTGAGTGCCTCCTAGATCGGTTTAAGCATGGTAATAATGTTTAGTCAAAGCTAGGAACAAACAGTAGTCATGATTCATGAAACAGTGTTAAATCTACATACAGAAATTACGTTAAATTTCAATTTAAAGATGGTCTTTATATTTAGGTGATTTTGATCTTTGATTTTAAGCTTTTAAAACCTGTCTTTCTTGGACCTTTACCAGATACAAGATTTTTTGATTTTTTTACAAGATACAAGAATATACGAGCTTAAATTGAGAAAAGTGTTGGATAACATTAAATAATTCATTTATAAGCTGGTTTGCTTGGTGGGGGTCGTGGTCGAGTCACTTGCCTGTCAAGATATATATATATATATTTGGTTCGATCCCCAAGTCTGTAGTGACGACGGCTGATCTCTTCTATTTTTGCAGGATCTCCAGTTTTAACCCATAAATGAAAAATATGAGTTGGTTACAAATAATCACTACGAACATATTTTTACTTACACCAACAAGTTCGAAAGCACCGGCGATTATTAAACGTGAAATAAATAAAATAAATAAATAACGAGTATGTGTTTAACCTTACGAAGCCGCGTGTCCTTGCATCCTTTTCCAAAAGAACAGTGCCAAGTCTATAAAAATGAATAAAATGTATACATTCGAGTGGGCGAGAAAATCGTGGAATTTCAATTCAATGCATGGTGATATTTACTCTTACAATAAAACTGTACATCTTCCAGGGTAATGCATGAAAAAATCGAGACAATGTCAGTTTGGACGTCAATAGAATGTAAAATGTTTAAAATCACTCATATTTGAAAAAGTTTATTTTTGGAAGCCCGTTCGGGCAATTTCATCAGCCTGTTCAATATATGTCATATGATTCCCTATCGGACGCCTCAAATATTAATACGGAACTTCTATGGAAAAGGTCGAATGGTGTTCTCAATCCAGCCAAAAAAACAACCCACTGTATACCTATAAAAAAATAAAAGCACTAAAAGTGCTTTATGTCAAAATGGCACTCTGCAGTGTCATCTCCACAAGGGATGTCGCCTAAACCAAGGTCATTCAAATAGTACTATTTGAAAGACCTTGCCTAAACGGAGTCTGAACTACAACGGTAAAGTTCGGGGTATATAGAGAATACCATATGACTGACTTGTGAAGTATTTATAAAACTGCAACAAATTTAATAAATGACATATAAAACAGGAAACGATTACCACGTGCTAAATGTAAAAAATGTAAACATTGTACATGTATCAAAACTGCGTGGTGTGTGACAGCGGAGCTGACTAACCAACCGTGAAAAGTTATACAAAAGTTATATTACGAATAAACATAAAACGGCATATAGTTGAACTATTAACAAGTATTACAACATATATTATGAGAACTTGTATTTACCTGAAGAAATATTGAATTTATCCAGAAAAATAACAAATAACATTGCTCTCAAAAAATGGCGATCTGCAAAACTGAAAATGCAATGACCCGTGTAAAGAAAGAAGTTGTTAGGTAAGATAACCGTTAGTGAAATAATTATAGCAAATGAATATGTTATTTCCCTTTGACCGCTTTGTACTTTTTAAGTCAATGACGCCGGGGATAAAAAAAATAGAGACAAAATGAGATTTCAACAAAATTCTATAATATATTTATCATACATAACTGAATCACCCTGCGGCATAGACCGCACCCCCACCCACTGCGTAAGAAATGGCGTTTTTAACATTTACTAACATGAAGAAGAAATGCTCCGGACAAAGATATTCTTGAATTTGACATTTAACTCTAAGTTTGACCTTGACCTTAGCTAGACCTATAGGGACCTGGTTTTTGCGCATGACACTCTGTCTTATGGTGGTGAACATTTGTGCTAAGTTACACCAAAATCCCTCCATGCGTGAAGAAGAAATGCTCTGGACAAAGTCATTCTTGAATTATTCTTGTATCTGACCTTTGACCTCTTAAGTGTGACCTTGACCTTGGAACTAGGGACCTGGTTTTTGCGCATGACACTCTATCTCATGATGGTGAACATTTGTACCAAGTAACATCAAAATCCCTATATGCATGAAGTAGATATGCTCCGGACAAAGTCATTCTTGAGATTGACCTTTAACCTCTAAGTGAGACCTTGGATCTAGGGTCCTGGTTCTTGCGCATGAAATTATCCGTCTCATGATGGTGAACATTTGTGCCAAGTTTTTTAAGAATCACTTGATCCATGGAAAAGTTACAGCCCGGACAAACTAAACTCGGGAGGACGCACGCACGGACGCACGCATGCACGTACGCACATACACCAAACCGCCATTTGGACAACAATATCGAGCTTTCGCAAGCGGCTCGACAGAAATGAGAAAAAAATATTTATTTATATTACATAGCTTATGGTTTATGTCGTATCGTATCGTATCGTATTTATCATACAAGACTGAATAAAGATCCCCCTATATGACACAAACCATTGTGCACCTTTGAAAAATCAAAGCACTGCGGTGTGCTACATCGTCGAATACCCACGTCTCCCTCTTTACGCTGTATGCTTCATCGGTAAATACAGTAGTGACAACGGAATATTTAACGGGGGTTCCGACGATGGGTGTGCTTATGCAGCAGCTCAAATGTTATGGTGATGATAAACTGAAGTAAATTTATAACACGATTTCAAGCAAGATGCAAGCCCCGGTTCAAACACACTTAACATGCAACTTTAAGGATTTAATGTACAAGATCTATACAGTTTGTGAATAAACCCATTAAATATCAATAGTTTTAACACGTAAAAGATCTGTGCTCTTAAACTACGACAGCGGTCGTGTCCGTTGGTATCAGCGTTGAAAATAGTATTGCCAGAACGTACCGAACCACGGGCGGCAATTAAGTTTGACGCACAACGCGGATTTACGGCAGCGCAGAATCTTAAAGAACTTGACTGAAGATGTCTGTAATAAGGAAGTCTGCAGTATATAAATGGTGCAAGTGCTTCATGCAAGACTGTAAGGGTTTTAAAGACGACGTCCGGAAGGGATGTCCGTTGTGTGCAGGAAAGGCATGCATATGTCAACATTTAAGAGCGAATACAACATGGTTCTATCATTATCCTATAGGTAAATTCATTTTACTATATCAGTAAATTCAAAAAGATCCTGGAACTTTAATAAGGAGTTATTCAATGTTATACAAAGGTGTCCCCAAAAAGCAAAAATGATCGTAATTCCTATCGTGATTTTGAAGTTGGGATTAATAGGCATAATCGAAAACTACAATTTTTGAACTTATCGCTTTACAGAGTGGGTTCCAGAAAAACTTTAGTTGCAGTATGACTTCTTTCTTGTTCAGGGACAGTATATATTCTATTACATCAAAGAGCACGGAAGTAAACTCTGCACGTGCTTTTTGGTGACCACGTGTCATATAGCATTATGTATCTTGTTTGCATAGACACATTAGACAATTCAGAGGCTTAGTTAACTATATTTGATTCCGGTTTCAGATGTCCAACACACGTAGATGAAGCGTCTTTTGTAAAACTGGACTAGATACATTAATTAACATATGTTACCACAACATATCTATATAATGTCAGTGAAAGCAGTTTTATTAACATCAAAAATACTATTATATCATTAAGGTAAAAGCAGAGAATGGCATCTGGGATACTGGAAGAAATTAGAATTGTCTCTGGTGTTTTTTGTTTTAGTTTTTGCCTTATTTATATTATTATCCTTTTTTCATTGTATCTGTTCGAAAAGTTTGTATTAAGGCTATATATACATGTTTTCTGTTTCTTTCAAGACATGTACACTCTTCTTATGGAGGAAATAAATGTACGGAGGACCTGTAGGTCCGTGATAAGTGTTCATCCTGTCTATAACACTCGCGAGAGGGGTTGGCAGTATTCAGAGATAGATAGTTCTCTATCTCTCTGTCTATCTACCTTTATTGCAAAAGGAGAAAGCTTAATTGTGTGGCTTAACTTGGGCTCGAGCCACGGTTCTCTAGATTCCAAATTACTTCTTGTAAATAGTTTTTTAAGTGGCAAAGTCTATCTTTGGTCTTTTTTTATTCGTATCATACATCCGTTTTTATTTAGGATGAATCTTTTCTTATGTACTTGATCAAAACAATTTGCCACCTATTCACCTGTCAATGATCATCATCATCATCATCGTCATCTTTGTTAATGGCTAACCGTCATAACTGACTATTATGGCCATGCGTGGGTGGGGGCGGGGGGGGGGGGGGTAGAAAAAGTTAAAAGGTTACTCAATCCACCCAGAAGATTTTTGGCAACTTGATAAAAAAAGTGCAAAAAGCCTAGCTCAGCCTTAACATACCTACAATAGTGCAAATCTATCTATCTATCTATCTTCCATTCAGCCAAACCCCTACTGGGGACCTAGACTTTGCGCGTCTACTAGCAAGAATGTTAAAAAGAGTAAAAGTAAGGAAAAGTAAAACAAGAAAGAGAATGGTTAAAAACAAGTTAAAAGCAGGACAGGTGTATCTATGGTGAGATGTGCTCAATCTGGCTTACAGCCTGACTGAACACTGGTCCAGACGAGATGACTACATCTGGAGGCAGGGCATTCCAATGGATAACTGTGCGTGGGAAGAATGAAAATTTATGGTAGTCAGATGACGTTGGCACATGGACGAACGATTGGGAATGAGTGGTTCTGGATGATCTTGTGTTGGATTTCAGGTAGTCCGGTAAGGGAATAGCAACCTGGTTATGGATGATGTTATAGAACATAACTAGGCGCTGGTCAATGCGTCGGAGTGCAAGGGTTCGCCAGTTCAGAGAGGACAGCATATTGTCAACACTAGAAGTACGGCCGAAATCACGTTTGACCCAACGGGCAGCCCTGCGCTGCACCGACTCAAGTTGGTCTATGAGAGTTCCAGTGTGGGGTGACCACACAGTGGAACTGTACTCTAGCTGGGGGCGCACAAGTGTTTTGTATGCTTGTGATTTTAACCTTTCTGAGTGAACTTTGATGTTTCGTCTAAGAAAACCCAGTGTTTGATTTGCTTTTTTGGTGATATTGTCAATATGTTCATTCCAAGATAGGTTGTGTGATATTGTTACGCCAATCTACAATTGTATGTGTGTAGTAAAGAAAACAAGAAATGTTAGTGATCTAACTGGAGCGAGTACAGTATCTCTCTCTCTATATATATATAGACAGATAGGTTACAAGGCCACAATCAATGGACTGCCGAGGCACAACTTCAAGATTTGTCTATTTCATCTTCCTTGCAGACTGAATAGGGTTATCAGTATTGTGGCCTGTGGTCAAAACTAAAATAGTGGTTTTGTACCTAATACAGCAACGTATACAACGTGTAGTCATTACGATTACCGAATTGCAGCAAAGAAAGAAAAAAAATAACAAAATTTTCTTTTGTTATTTTGTATCACGAAAATGTCGCTTGCCTTTGTGCCACCGCAACAGAAAGGACCAAAGGGTCCTCCTCCGAACCAAGCCAACATCCAGAAGGTAGTGTCGTTACGGTCCGCTGCCATAAAGCGCCTCTTTTGAAAGCTTGTTTCGTTCCCATAACTGTTCGTACCACGTGAATGATTATCAGATTGTGTTGGTATTTTCTCCATTTATATACTTGGTCAGCGAAATAAAAAATGTAAACAGAGTCTTCTGGATTTTTTCTCAATGTTTTTCATCCTTCGGACATGTCAGTCCAGTTATTGTCTGTATATGCCAAATGGACGCTAAACAAGCCATGCAAGCAGACCATGATTTCATGAGACGCATATAATTTTTCAGAAATGCTTGTTGAAAATCACCACAGCATACAGATTACTTCTCATGTTTTAATTGGTATATTTTTGAAACTGAAAACATTTTTTTGGTTGGATTGTTGGACTTAAAATATCAAACTCCATCTGTTTTGGGTGAGACTACTGTTTTTGCAGACATAAGAGTCCTGAACTCCTACTTTCAAAATTCTACTTGAGAATCCTGCTAATACCGGTAAAGCCAATTGAAATAATTTTGTCTTATATTTTATTTAGATGTTGGATGAGAATACACAGCTGATACAGACCATTTCAGAGTACCAGAGTAGAGGGAAGGCATCGGAATGTGTTCAGTAAGTAGATCTGTATCTCATGTACAAAAAAAAATTATGTACATGTGCGTATGTATTTTGGTACTACGGGACCTTTTTTAAAGCAAAAAAAAAAACCACTTGAATTTTGCAAGGTGGTTTTACTCCATTTTGACCATGAATTTTTGTTTATCCTCAAGATGCAAGCTTGAGCCCTGAGTGATTAAATTTGCTTGCTTGTAATTTGTAAACCCCGTGCTTGTTGAGTGTTATTGGTTTGAGCCTATTAAACTATGAACTTGAATTTCTTTTACAGGTATCAACAAATGTTGCACAGGAATCTTGTATACCTGGCAACCTTGGCAGACGCTAATCAGAATGTACAATCACTGTTGCCAGTAAGTTAGTTTACTTGATCAACATGAGGCAACCATCATGCTGTAGTGATAAGTTGATTGAAACCTAACTAGGAGAGTCGCAAGTTTGAATCCCACAGGCATTATTCAGCCTTTGGGAGCAGTACAGTTAATGATCAGTGCCCATCTGTGCAGTCTGATCATGATCTGTACTGTTTGCTATTCAATCTCCAAGTTTTCATGCCATTGTGGCACCTCTTTGGTCAATTACTACTGTGCACACCAAGTTAAAAGGGACAGGTCCTTTTTAAAAACTTTGCACGATCAGATTTCAAGGACTATAACGATATCAGATTTGCTGTAGAATCTAAAGTCAAACAAACTTGCTGGGATATGACCTAGATTCTTAAAAGTACAGATAAAAACAATGATTCCCAGTACATTGTAATTTGTAATGTTAAGAAATTTAACAAATTTCAAAGTAGTGATAAAATGAAAAAACATGGTCAAGGTTTAATTCCTAAGCAAAACAATGGTGTACAGTTAGACTAAGTCACTTTGAAAGATTGGGGAGTCATTGTACATGTAGATAGGTTAATTTTGTTAAATGTTTCATTATCACCAAGTCTTGAATTTGGTTATTTAATATGGAAACATTTCAGGCTCCAAACCAGAGTGCCCCTTCTTCAAACCCCCAGATGAGCCAGATGAGGTCTCCCTCAAACATACCGCCCAATCAGATGAACCCAGGTATATTTATTGAGCTTCCATTTCTTTCTTTTGTCTTCGCCACTGAAATTTCCATGTCAATGTTAAAGGCGTTTACTACCAGTTGTTATAGAAAGTCGGGCAAAAAATTTCCTAATGGGAGTATTTCTTCAAACCTGGTACAGTATGTTGACTGAGAATCAAATCTGAAGAAGAAATGTGAAATAATAATCATAGGTCACTGGCCTTGCTCTTGAACTACTGCCCTTGAAAATCAGAAAATATAAGAAAATGCTCCTATTATCATGATTATGAAATTGTTAGCACTATATTCATATAGGAAAAGATAGTGAAAGCCTTTAAAAGAAATTGCTACTGTTTGGTTATATTTTGCCTGTGAGGTCTGCACAATAGCAGTGCAATTCTAAAAGATCACTTTTGACACTGTCCGTAATGTTTTAACTGAACTTGCTGAAACATTGTATCCCTCTGATACCAGTATTTTTTGTTTTACATGTATACATTTGGCAGATTTGATGTTCTCAGCTAGTTTGTATCTGTGCCGTCATGGATGGCAGTTTTAAAAAAAAATTATAAGAATAATTACACAGTAAGAATTTCAGCATGCAAAACAGTAGCAACTCGTTTACCTCCCTTAGTAAATGTTGTCTTAATGTCTTATTAATGCAGCTTTAATGTCATACATCTGCAGACCGGCAACACGTGTGTTCCTTGAAACACTCTAGTTTCCTTTAGCGGAAATAGAAACTGTATGTTCTTAAGACTTCAGTTAGATAAGGCCATACATGTATCTGTTGTTTGATGTTTTAATTTGGTATCCAAATCAGCAAACTTGTATGTAGATTACTTTTTGTTGTTGTTTTTTTTAAGAAGAAGTTTTAAAGTGTTTTTCATGTTTTAAAAAAGGTCGAATGACTGCTATGAATGTACCTACATCTCAACAGTTTTCCCCACTGGGTGCCCCTCAGCAGCAGCCAATGGCTGGCGGAGGTTACTCACAGGGGTTACAGCAACAGTACGGTGATTCCTCGAGCCAGGAGGCAGGAATGAACCAAGTGCCTTACAGTGAGTTAACAGTGTGTTTCATACTGGTAGCTGGCTCGTTTGTCTTTGGTCGTACGATGTACTGTACAGCAGTAGAAGTTCACAGGATCATTTTCCCAGGAATTTTATTTAAAAAAAAAAACCAGAAGCTTAATTCGGAATATTTTCCATTACATCATAATCAGTTTCAGTATAGTTCATTTAGGATAATATGACAGTGACATGATAAATATATATGTGTAAACAAAAGTTTTCATCCATTGCATTAAAAGGTCAAAATGTATATAGATCTATCATGTGTGATATAAAAGATTTAGTTCCTATCAGTACATTACCCAATGAATTTACACAGTGATATTTGACTCTTCTACTGTGTCACTGTTACATTATCCTAAATGAACAGTAACATTGGAATATTCCATTGTGTTTTGAATTTTTGGCTGCACAGAAATTCGAATGTAATAAAAACAGACACCTGTGAATATATCATGCTATACAGTATGTATGCATTTTATACTTACATGTAATAGGGAAATGCATGGGTTTTTCTTGATTAGAATTAAGGCCATCATTTTAACAGAATAACACTATAATCTTCTAGTAGGAATTAAAATTTCTAGCGACCATTGTAAAATAATTTACAAAGGTATATAGAAACTTAAAAAGACCTGGGTGGTCTTTTTGCTGTTTTGCTGAAAACAGTCAAAAGTTAAATGTTTATATCTCTGCAGTCTTGCAAAATTGGCACTTCATTCTTGCTATAGTCTTAATTATATAACATATTCTAACATGACTCACGATTTTGTCTCTATATACGAAGAGTAGAAAAATTATGTTATATTAAACCATAAACAATGCGGGAACCGATATGCTGTAAATATGACGTCATATTCCGCCGCATGACGTTAAATATGCGTTCGCGTAGAAAATAAAGCTTTGCATTTATTCATCTTTTGTAATATCTGGTCATGTTAGAATCAAAATAACATCCTTTTCAGCGTTGTTATCGTCTAATAAACAATGAATTGCCGTACTGATTCGCAGTTATTAACCACTCAGGCCTTCGGCCTTCGTGGCTAATAACTGCGTATCAGTACTCCAAATCATTGTTTATTAAATGACTAACACCGCTGAAACGGATGTTATTTCATAATCAGCCAATTATTAGATACAACATGAAAATACATGATGAAAAATAATACCTATCAAGTATTGGGCCTTTAAAAAAAAGAAATGATGCTATTTGTAGTGAAAGAGGCTGCGAAAATTACCTGTGCTACAAAGTACAAGAGTTATGTATGGGCTTGTGAAACACGTATTCAAAAGTTATGCAAAGCAATACATGATTCGAAACACAATTTTGTGGTAGTTTAAAATTTCAGTTTCAGTGACTTCAAACTTTTTGACGTGAGGCAATTTAAGTGTATGTTCCCTGATGTCATAGCAACCAAAATAAAAGTACTTTTACTGTTTTCATAGCAACTGAAATGTGTGTCTGAACTGATAGTGGATATCTTATGTAGGTGTGCATGTAGTTATGCATTCATTTAGGCTGCATGTTTTGTGTAACGTTACAGAGATGTCACTTGTAGTTTATCATGTAGGTCATTATAATAATTATGCATGGTACAGGAGATTGTTTTTGTCAGCTTCTTCATGTATAATGCCATACTTTTTCTCAGAATTACTTTTTCCATTATGTCAATGTAAGCTTTTAATTTCTAGACAAAGTTCATGGCAGATCTTGTAGATTTTCTTTTATTAAAGTAACATTTTCTTTGTATTTCTTCTTTGTTTACAGTGTATAAAAGGTTAAATATTTAGATGTAGGTCTTTTACTTGAATCTTAGGAAACCTTTTGCTCTGCTTCCTTTTCTTTCAAGCAAAAAATGGTAATGGACAAATTTGACAAAAATGTACTCTCAAATGATATCTAAGTATCTTTCAAAATCTGGTCATACAGGGTTAAGAACCACGTTAATGATAAAACTTGCTTTTGCTGCATTGGTTATTCTTTTCAGAAGCTTGTCTGTACCCTGGCCTTGCTGTAAACCTTGCCTTGTCAGTATAAATAGATACTTCCTCATGTGACCAAACTCCTGTTTCTATTTATAGGTCAGCCTTTGAGCAGTCAAACCTTTAACCAACAGCAGGGCGGCCAGAACTTCCCTCCTCAGCAGCCACCCATGCCACAGAATCCGCAGAGAGAAGGTATGATGCCGCAACAAAATCAACAGATGATGTCACAAGCGAATCAGCCACCGATGTCACAAGGTCAACAAATGATGTCACAGACTCCGTCAGCATCCCAGCAAAATCAGGCAACAATGTCACAGAGTAACTCTGCCATGTCACAAAATCAGACATCGATGTCACAGAGTCAGTCCATGCCGTCAGGACAACCAATTTCACAAAGTCAGCCGATGATGTCACAGAATCAAAATCAACCAATGATGCCACAAAGTCAACCAATGATGTCTCAGAATCAGCCAATGATGTCACAAAATCAGTCTGTTATGTCACAGAATCAGCCCATGATGTCACAAAATCAACCAATGATGCCACAAAATCAACCGATGTCACAAAATCCGCCAATGATGTCACAGAACCCATCAATGATGTCAGGTTCTCAAAGTGGCAACCAGATGATGGCATCTGGACAAATGAGACCTCCGGGACAGGCAATGTTTAAGAGGCCACAGATGCAGGGTATGTTAACTTTTTGCTGATTTTTCAGCTTAATGAAATTTACTTACAATGTACCTTCAGCGAACCTAGGTTGTGATATTTGTAGGAGTCCAGGTACTCGCATTTGTTTTAAACAACAAGTTTTAGCTTCCGAACAGTGAGTCTGAGCTTTCAATATAATTGAGTCTTGTCAACAGGAAAGAATAATTGTACCCAAATGGAAACAGTGTCAATTATGAATACCTGTAGTCATGGAAATATAAACTGGGTCAGATTAGACATTCAGCAAGGTAAGTGTTTAGACAGGATCGGGAATTACAGTACATGTTATATTTCAGGCCAGCAACCTTACAGTGGAGGTCCGGTCGGGAACTACCCTAACCAAGGGCAATATGGTGGACAGGGTAACTATGGTCCAGGAGGTCCAGGAGGTCAAGGTCAGGGTGGATTTCCTCAAGGTCAAGGTTATAGTCAAAACATGGCTCAACAACAGTACGCACAGTATCCAGGTCAGCAAAGATTTGGTTACAATCGTCCACCAGGAAACATGAATCAGGGCCCAATGCAAGGTATAAACTCATTTTAAAAGTAATGCGAAGTAATTAAACTCAAAACCAAACCAAAGCAGTGATCATAGCAGAAAACAGAGTGTTTAGGGCAATTACATGAAAACATGTGTCACACAAAAGTCCTGCCTATACTTTATTTACTGTTTTATACATGTATATACAAAATTGTACAAAGTTTTGAGTATAGTGCTACTCATAGAGGGTAAATTTCAGGTACATTATCAGTAAAGTGTCTATTCTACTGAAAGCGGTGAAGAATTTTAATTTGACAAATCATTGTTGCACATGTCTTTGATAAATTTTGAACCACTATGCTGGTTTTTTTTCTTCAGGTCCAATGCCAGGAGGAGGTGGAAGTCAAATGGGGCAGATGCAAGGGTCACAGGGTCAAATGGGAGGTCAGATGTCGGGTCAAGGTCAAATGGCAGGTCAGATGTCAGGTCAAGGTCAAATGATACCCCAGATGCAGGGGTCTGGTATGATTGGAAACCAGATGCAGGGTCAAGGTCAGATGGCCGCCATGGGCGGACCTATGCCAAGTCAAGGATCAATAGGGGGTCAGATGCCTAATCAGGTGATGGGAGGTCACATGCAAGGGCAGCCAATGGGCGGACAGATGCAAGGTCAGCCTACTGGAGGACAGATGTCAAATCAGCCGCCATCGAGCAATTAAAATTGCCTATATATAAAGAAAAAAAGTGTGACGCAATGATATCATAGTGTTTTACATGTATAATAACAATGTTATGTACTGTACCCTAGTTTTTTTAGGGAATATAATTTTGCTCATAGGAAAGTCACAGGTGTCTGTTTTATAGATACCTATTTTTAATTCTAGCACTGTATGGAAGTCGCTACTGATGTGTGGTAAAAATCACACAGCAAATGTTCAAATATAAAACACTTGAAAGGACAGAAATAAACAAGTGATGGTGAAAGATTTCGATTGTGAAAAGTCGGAGATAGGTTTTTGAAGACAGGACTCTGAATCTCATTATGCTATTAAGAACTGGTCAGACTTTAGTGTCTTTATTAAAGTTATATTTGTATATTACTAGTACACTTTAAAAAAGCCATATTAAATAATGGTGAAAAATTATGTTTATATCAAATTAAGATGCTTTTAAACATGCAAGAATTAGGATATTTCTCTTGTTATGCAGTATGCATGAAAATATACCTCCCAGAAAGCATTGGGTGTCAATTTTTGACTAGGATATTAAAAAAAATATTTCATAGGTTTTCTGTAGATTCAATCAGAGTAAAACAGTAATGCGGTATTGTGTATGTTGGACATCTTTGTCTAAGAGACTAAATCGATGATCAATTTCTTTCCTTAGGTTAGGATATGCATTTTGAACAGTTATATCATGTTAAAACTTGAATACACTGGTAGATTCTTCCGTGAATTGTGTGAGTGACTGGGGATAGATCCAGCATTTATTGAAAATGTTTGATAAAGCAATACAATTGCTAGGAAAGAAACAATCAGATTTTATATTTAGGTGCTTTTGTGTTCGTTCATTTTGTTTTTTCACGTTCCAGTTTTGTAATTCACGTTAGTAAATATGTGATTCCTGTACTTGATGTTGTATGTTAAATTCACTGCACACTGTTGTTGTGCTATATACATGTGTACCTTATATATGAATTTTGTGAAATATGTTTGTGCTATCAGAGATTTATATATAGATGTTTATACAATGTATGTATATGTTCCATTATTCTGTAAAACTACCACAAACTTTGTCTGTGTCCACTTTGAAATTGACGCAAAAAGTTTTATTCAGTACATGGAAGAAAGGTGATAGATATTCACTGAAAAGCAATCTCATTTGTCCATGAAGATGCAGTTTTCTTTCGTGTGTAAGAAACAATTACCATCTATCCTAAAGTCATTGCTTAGTTTTGGAGTGCCGTGAGAGCTTACTTTGTCACAGAGGAGTATACTGTGACATGCATCATTCCTATCTAGTAAAGAAAACAAAAACACATATACATTTGTATGTACTTGATGGAATAAGTATAACTTTTTTGAAAGAAGTTGTATTAAAGAATAATACAAAATTTAAAATGCAAGAGTCAACACACAAGATGTTCAGGAACCCTTGTTGCTTCATTTTATTTGACAATTTTTTACTGTCATTAAAGGTAATTTGTTGAGATGTGAACTACGGTTCAATCAAACTGTCATTTCTTTTTTACCATGTGCAAAATGATATAAAAATGTGTGTAATGGTATATTTTCCCCCAGTAACTGCTTGGTTGCCAGTGGAATTAATCTTTGATCTTTTGTAATCATGTAAAACAGTTCAAATTACAGACAGACCTGTTAAGTTTATATCTGTTTTCATATGACTATTTGTAACTGTAGTGTAGAGATTATTTAGTGACAGTAATGAACTAGTTTTGTAAAAATGTAGTATTTGTACCACATCTCAGTAAACACTTGTAAAGTGAAATGTGTTTGTGTTTTCCTTGTGGATTTACTTTAATAATGGCCAAATATATGGAGCCAGTAAGAAATGAAAGTGAAATTGTGGAATTTAATTTTATATTAAAACAGTACAGGCTATGTATAGGCAGGCAGTTTAACCTAAATGTTGTTCCTGACAAGGACCAGTACTAGACTCCACAGAAAGAATCTGCCAATATCCACACAAAGAGTAGGGGAGGTAGCTATGAGATGTTTAGCATTTAATTTCCAGTAGAACACCCTGACGAGGTGGGTTCAATTACAGAATACAAACTAGGAACTTTAGAATCGTTGTCATGCTATGATGGCAATTGCCTAAATACAGAACGTTACTTTATTACTGTACATTGACTGGCTGTCCTTCATTTAAAACCGCGGTGTAACAAGACTTGAACTTCCTGTAGTGAAATAAGGTCCTGATCAGCGCAGTCTACAAATTGTTCTTAAACCTGCAGGATTCATGTAAACATCATTTTCTATGATCTGACCTGATTACCTAGTTTTTTAGCTCGACTTTTCGAAGAAAAGGGGAGCTATCCTACTCGCCTCGGCGTCTGCGTTGGTGTCACACCTTGGTTAAGTTTTTCGTACCACCCCACTTTATTTCAAAAGTATTAGAGGTATGGCTTTGAAACTTACCATACTTGTTTACCATCATAACCTCCATCTACAGACAAGAGTACATAACTCTGTCAAGGTTTTTGACAGAATTATGGCCCTTTTTTGACTTAGAAAGTGTATTGAGCTTGGTTAAGTTTTTCGTACCACCTCATTTTATTTCAAAACCATTGGAGGTATTGCTTTGAAACTAACCATACTTGTTTACCATCATGACCTACATCAACAGACAAGTGTACATAACTCTGTCAAGGTTTTTGACAGAATTATGCCCCTTTTTTACTTAGAAAATACATTGAATATGGGTAAAATCCACTTATTGCCTTAACCCTTTGAGATATTGCTTTGAAACTTTGAATGCTTGTTTACATCATTACCCCCATCTGTAGGCAAGAGAAGGTAACTCTTTCAGGGATTTGTTTTAAAAATTAAGGCCCTTTATCGACTTAGAATCTTGGTTAAGTTTTTTGTACCAGTCCACTTTTTGACTAAACTGTTTGAGATATTAATTTGAAAGTTGGAATACTTGTAAACCATCATGATCCCAAAACATGGGCAGGAGAAGGTAATTCTGTCAAGGATTTTATTTGAATTATGGCCCTTTTTGACTTAGAAACTCAGTTAAAATTTTCATTCTTGTCCACTTGTTGACTTAACCATTTGAGATATTACTTTGAAAGTTGGGAGTACTTGTGTACCATCATGAGACCTATCTGTAAGCAAGAGAAGATAACTCTGTGAAAATGTTTCTTGATTTGTACTTAGAAATTCCAAGCTAAAGTCTTGTGTGCAACTGGCACTGTCATGCACATTTATCATTAACCACTTGAAGTATTAATCTACAACTTTGCTGTAGTATTCAGGGATATCAAACATTTAAGTTTGATAACTCTTGACTTAATATCTTGCTACTTGTGGCCCTTGTTTATACAGATCCTTGTTTTGCCTTTAACTGTCAAAGTTTTGTTTTATTGGCAAGCACTAAAAAAGTCGAGCGCGCTGTCCTACCGACAGCTCTTGTTTTATCCAATGTGACACTGTTTTGTACTTGACTTCAGGGTTCATCAAATCATTCTGATCAACTTTCATCAATACCCAGGGTTGAAAATATGGACTCTGAGTGTTCACAAGATTTTTTTATTATGCCTTAAACAATTGTTGACAGACACTGGACATCCAGTGATCCGAAAACCATGAGTACTTTGTGCTCGGTTGAGCTAATATTAAAGCTGTCCCTCGGAAGTGACAAATGCCCCTAAAGAGGTGTCTCACAGCCTGTGCCCTTAAACTTCAGTATGCAGACCTGGTACAATTGCGCTATGTAATTTTAAAACCTAAAAGTTATAGTCCCAACACAAATGTGTGCAATATATACAGAATTACTTTTACGTTTAAACACTAAGTATGACCTTGACTTTTGAGGTAGGGACAAGAATCTTGCACACAACATGTCTTTATGTGTTGAAAATTTGAGCAAAGCTGTTTAAAAATCCTTCAATGCATGACAAAGCTACAGTTAGGACACAACTGTATGCATATACTGCAAATTTTAAATTGTGACATTCATCTTTGAGGTAGGGACATATGTCTTGCATACGACACAACGCTGGATGTGCTGAACATTTGTGCAACGTTATTCTAACAAGAGGGCCAACATGGCCCTATATTGCTCACCTTGGTACACGTCCACTTGCCTGGTGGAAGATCATTTGCCAATATTATGTATCAAGTAAACTGTCCTATATACGTCCCCCCCTCAAACAAACTTAGTAGAGGTCCTATAATTATAAGCTTATGTAAAACTAAGTGACCACCCGGGAGAGGTCAATTTTGATCCCATGGGCATAATTTGAACAATCTTGGTAGCGATCTATTAGCCAATGCTACATGCCAAATATCTAAGCTCTAGGCCTTGTGGTTTCAGAGAAGATTGTTAAAAATTTTCCTATATAAGCCTATGCAAAACTAAGTGACCCTCTGTGTGGGGTCAATTTTGATCCGGGGGTCATAATTGGAACAATCTTGGTAGAGGTCCACTAGCCAATGCTACATGCCAAATATCTAAGCTCTAGGCCTTGTGGTTTCAGAGAAGAAATTTAAAGTTTTTCCTATACAAGCCTATGCAAAACTAAATGGCCACCTGTGCAGGGTCAATTTTGACCGGGTGGGGGGGGGGGGCATAATTTGAACAATCTTGGTAGAGGTCCACTAAACAATGCTACATGCCAAATACCTAAGCTCTTGGCCTTGTGGTTTTAGAGAAGAAGAAGTTTTTCCTATTTGTTGCCAGAGCAACCAGTTCTGCATGAAAATAGAATTCTTCCTGCAAGGTACATCCGTGCATAGTTTCATCAACATTGGCCTAGTGGTTTCAGAGGAGATGTCATATGAATCAAAATGTTGACAGACGACGGACAATCATCCATCAGAAAAGCTCACCCTAGTGAAGCCAGGTGAGCTAGAAATCCTTTAAGGCACGACAAAGTTACAGCCCATACACGGAAATAATGAAAGGATAGACACACAGACTGAATAAAAATTGGCAGTTCTGTGGCTATTTTATTGTTCTCCCTATAGTTATTGTTCTTTTTAGCCACAAAAGCTAGAAAATAGCCACATAACCAAAACGGAATTAATCACATCAAGAGAATTTACTGTTAAATATTGTTGCCATAGCCACTTAACCTCATCTTCTTTGGCTCGGACAGACGGTGCGATTTTAATATGCCCAATTTTGGGGGCTTAAAATGTAATCCAAGGGCAAAGACCCTGTGCAAAATCATTGAATTGGAATGTGCTGATAATATGCACATCTCTTCTTGATAGTGAAGCAGTCCATGAAGTTTCACTGAATTTAAGTCAGTGTTTCCTGAGAAATGGCCCATTACTAAGAAAGAATGCACAAAAGTGCAATATTCTACTATATGTACATTTAATGAAAGCGCCATAATTCAGTGAGAAAACATAGCATCCAACCAGAACAATTCATGCTTGCAATATGCACATCTCTTGTTAGGAAAGTTTTAACCTTTAAGTTAACATGTAGAAATGTCAATCTGCTACTGTACACTGGGTTATTTTCGTGAGACAAAAGTTTCGCGATTTATAAGCAGACGACTTATTTGCAAATTTTAAATTCCCGAAAGGAGAATTCTCTAATAGTAAATCTATGTGAAATAAATTTTTCACAAGATTTATAAAAATTCATGAAAAAAGCGTAAAATAAATCAATGGGAATATTACCCAATTTTCAGTATCTATGCAACAGTTTTCTAGGTTAGACTGAAGAAATCTGGCAAGACACTTTAAAGTCAGCACCAGTAATGTAGTCTTTTAAATATGAACCCTGGTTGTCATCTTCCATAAATTCCAAACCAGACCACCTCCAAATTCAGACTATCTCCAAATACAGACCAACCTCCAAGTACAGACCACCTCAAAATACAGACCAACCGCTAAATACAGACCAACCTCTTATAATGAAAGCGTTAGATATTTGTAAGATAACAGCATGCAGAAATGTCAATCTGCTTCTGTAAATCCTCCAAGTACAGACCACCTCCAAATACAGACCAACCTCCAAATACTGACCAACCTCTAAATACTGACCACCTCCAAATACAGACAAAACTCCAAATACAGACCAACCTCTAAATACAGACCAACCTCCAATACAGACCAACCTCCAATACAGACCTTTCATGGAATAATTAATCCGGCAACATTTTGAAAAGGAACCATACATGTAAATAAACAATCTGAAATGATTTCATAAAGTGATTTTATTCAGAATGTTGAAACTTGAATATAGTAGTCATTTACACAGATAGATTTCAACAAAAACATGTTTTCTACAACTCGTATATTAATGCGACATCCATATTAAATGTCACATCCAAATTATCAGTCTTATGAATGACTGATGCATCAAGCAAGGAAATAGGCATCTCATCCCATTTACAACACAGGTAGTGCCTATTGTACATGATACTGTTTAATACAAGCATTTGAAACCCAATACATACTTGCTGTGTGTAACAGATGACTGTGATTGTCTCCCTTACATTTTCAGATTGGTCCTACACATATCCAGGGCATATTTTCAAAGTTCATGGGAAGGTGCCTTAGCTGCTCAAAATCCTGGTGTAAAGTCTGTTTGGGGAAAACTGCATGGTTTTAAAGATGGAAGATGTGCCATATACAAGTCTCTGATATACTTGATATCTACTTAACTTACCGAATTTAGAGGTGGTAACCGACCTTGGGTTTTGCAACAACTATAGCCCCGTATCAGCCTGCACTGGTTTCTCATAAGTACAAAACATTCATGACAAAATTGCCCCCTTAAATGACTTGCAACATCATAATAACACGACTCTTTTTCTTTTTTTTTCTTTATAATCTATATACACAAGAAATGAGACTGGTCTCATGTGTCTTGATCAAAATTACCATCAACCTGTAAATGTATGTTTTCAATACTAAATTGGCAGTTCTAAGCAAGCTTATTGTTAAATAACTGTTTCTCTAGCATAAATTTTCAAGATTTTCTTGGGTGAAATTCCCCAACAGAAAGTTGACCCCCACCCCAAATCAGAGACAAATTTATACACTACACTTTTCCAAAATCATTAAATGTATTCAGTGTTCTGGAAATTTATCATAATCAGTTCTCCAGAAAAGTTTTTTTAACAGTGCCTGACATTTGGTCAGGCAAACAAAAAACTTTGCCCAACTGGCTAAAAAATTTTGCTTGACCGAACAACAGAAACTACTGTGTAAAAGGCCATAAAGTGCCTGACATCCAGTCAGTCAGCAGCAAACATTTGCCTGACCTGACCTGACCTTTGTCTTAAAATTTTGTCAGACAAACACTTTTTGGGAAGACTGGTACATGTATCAGCCTGTTGCTTATAGAGTGGATATGTACGGGTTTTCTTTGAAATAATGTATAAATTTTAAACAATATTTATTGACTTTTATGGGTAGAACTGAATAAACTTATGATACTTCGGGTTTAAAAATAAGCTTAGAGCTTAGTCCACATGATCAAAGTAAAAGTTCGGATGTCAAAAGTTCACTTTCTAAACATGTTCAAAGACAACATTTGTTTGACTGTAATATTTTAATACCACAATTTAAGACCTATGATATCTTTGTATGTTGCAATTACTCATTACCAAGAAAGACAAGCAATAGAATAAAATTAAATAATATGGTGTTTATAATCAATTAATTGTGAACTACACACCACCTGGCTCCAAAACCATTTAATGGAGGTTATAAATGGGTGGGGAATGATTTAGAGATGAACTGAATTGATGCAAGGTTAGTCTACTTAATCTTCTACATAACCTGCACTGCATTACAACACTCTGATGCTATTATAGACACACACTTCTCATTCACCTCATTGTGAAAACGCTACCATAATTATGCCGTAAAAGGCCTCTTAATTATGTTCTTAAAGTTTCATATATCAAATTATTCATCTCCTTTTTTTGCCCTTTCCTTTCCCCTTTTTCCTCTGTTCCAGTCTTTTCTGAGCCCGGCTATCTTTCTTTAATCTACCATCTACCACTTTGAATGGCCCCTTTACACCCTGAGGTCTACTGACCTTTTTCCCAGCCAGTCCCTTCTTTGACACCACATATGTGACCTCTTTTTTCTTACTGCTCAATAGTCCAGCCCTTTTATACACTTGCTTTATCTGCTGCCACTTCTCTCTATCAGTCACTTCTTCAGTATCATTTATAGCATCAGCTTTCTTTCTTGCCTTTTCCAGTCTTTTTGCCTGTTTTCTCTTCTTACGAGCTTTTGCTTCAGCGATTTTCTTAATAGGATTAGCATCCACTGCTTTCATTTTCATTTTGTATTCTTGCATATCTCCTTTAGTGACTGGAAGTCTGACACGATGATGTTTCTTTTCATCCTGCTCAAACCAGTCTGGAAGATGGGTATCGTTGAACATGTACCTATGGTAACCACTTTCAATAATTTCTCTCCTTCGCTTTCTTGATGATACTATGGCAGACCCTAATGCCAGACCCTGCGCATCTAACTTTATACCTGAAATATTTTCAGCTGGGACTTCTTCAAAGTCACTACTTTTGTTAGATTTCTTTGCTTTACTTTCCTGATTCTTTTCTTTATTGGCTTTTTTCTGTTGCTTATAGAACTCTTTTGTATCATAGTCACTGTCTGAATCAGTCTCGTTTCCTTCTGATTCACTACTAGTATCAGTGTCACTGTCATCTCCCGAATCCATCTCTACCGCACTGTCCTTTTCTTCAACCTTATTCTCTCTCTTTGTTTTAGTCTTCTGTATATCTTCGACCTTCTCTTCTGGTATAATCATATCATCAGCCATATTACCATTCATGCCTTTTATAATGCCACCTTTCTCCTTATATGCCTTAGCCATTTGTTCAATTTCAACATCTTCATCTTCATCATCATCCAGACCAGCAAATGAATCTTTGCTGAACCACATGTCTGTTTTTGACTTTTTACTTTGTCTTCCAATCAACAATGGATTTAGATCATCAATCTCTGCTTCATCCAGGGAGAGGTCATCATCTTCATTATCATTTTCTGAATTCATTTCATCATCATCATTATCATCATCATTCCCTTTATCATCATCCGACCCTTCACCAGGAAGCTGATAATCTTTTATACCATCTCTCTCCCACGATACTTTCGGTTTCTTCTTTGGAGCCTCATCCTCTTCTTCCTCCTCTTTATCGCTCAGGACCCCTTCCTCCACTGTTTCTAACTGTTGTTTACTTTTAATTCTCACCAAATCAAACAACTCTCTATCCTCATTCATATCCAGTTTATCATCTGGCAGAACTAATTTCATGTCCATTTTTCGCTGCAATCTTGCACGTTCTCTGCGAGTTTTCTTTATTTTCCGCTTTAAAGCTTTCTTTTCCTCACCGTCAAGTTCATTAAGCTTTTCTTCCAGAGCTACTAAATCATCTTCACTATCTGTTTTAGCATCTACATCCTCAGTTTCATTTACATCAGACTTCTGCGCTGTTTTCTCATCATTCAGTTCTTTCTTTAGTTTTTTACGCCAGTTTATGACTAATCTTATTTCTCGTTTCCCTAGAACTTTTATATCTTTTAGACATTCTTTTATTTCTTCAGTTGTTGATGCATGATTTTCAATTGCGTTGTCATCAAATTTTATTTCTGAAGCATCTGCAAGGAGCTCTAGATAGTTGTCACTTGTAATAAATTCACTGACATTCAGCGTATGAAACAAGGTGTAGTCGCCCTCGGGATACCCATCTCTATGGCGAGTCTGCTTCTCAGGATGGATCAGGTTGATTGACTGAGTCGGTTCATCTTCAACGTCTTTAAAAACTGCTTTTGGATCAAGAAATTTGGGATCAATTCTGTTAGGTGCCAGGTAATTCTGACAGACAACAAAAATTTCTGCGGATTCATTCCTGGAAGCTTGTGGCTTGGTTGCGTGAACATTTTTAAAGAGCTGCTGGAAGACCCAGAGCAAGGAGTTGTAGTCTTTGGACCTGAAGACCTTGGTGACAAACCAGCCACCTTTTTTCAGGAACTCTGTAGCAAGCTTCAACGCCTGAAGTGTTAGCTGGGCCTATAAAACAGCAATTAACCTAGATTATAGTATTTATACATTGTATACAAATTTCAAATGAATTAAAATATACATGAAACAAGCCAATACTTTCCCCGTTTACACACTCCCTGATATTTAGTTTGATAAAACAACTGGTGCTCCACAGTTTTTACTATAAATTGGTATATGTATTTCATTTTGACTTTGATACTGTATTTTTCAAAATTTGATAACAGGAATTCAAACAAATCACGGATATTTACATCTTAACATAGGGTATAACACTTAACATTTTAACAGCTTCTGTCTCCATATTGCCAACAATTTTTGACCTCATTTAAACCTATAAATAAAGATAATTCAAGACACACCTATTTTACAGTATTTATTCATGACGAATAAGCCTGATCTAGACTAGAGGATGATTATCTGCTTTGTGGAAAATCAATTTAAATTTCAGTTAGTCTGCACCAAAAGCGACATTATCACAAGGCCAGAAGTGAAACTTATTTCCTTCACAGGTTTGACTGTATTAGTACTGGCAGCTTAAGGCAGATGACTGCTTAATAGAGGTGATCACTGACACTGTTTCAACTGTAGTACACATGTGAGATATTACTGAATGAAGTCTCACCTGCTGGAAAGCATCATGGACCCAGTTTCTGCCCACGTTTGGAGCACCATCATTAAGTACGCAATCGGCTTTCCATGTCTGTAACTCTTTGCTAAGATCCTGTCGACATTTATCTGTGGTGATATCGTCTACCAACGTCCTGCAGTTCCTGATTGGTTTAATGCCCACCAAGTCTACGCCGATAATCACACTGGACATTGGACAATTTTCACTGCACACCTACAATTGATAAAATTTAATACAAATAATGACAAACAGAAGATGTCAGATCCTAATGTACTATCAATGTAATGTCGTTTCTAATCGGTTATGTCATTTAAATATTTGACTGTTCAACAACTTATATCAACCCTTCATATTCTGAAATTCAACACTTGCCAATTCATAGCCTTGACTATGGTGCACAATGTCAGGTATAAATAGTCATTCACTTTTAAACGAGCAACAGGTAGGCAAGAAAATCCATTTCAGACATTTAACGGTGTACCATATTAAGCACATAAAGGGCCATAAACTTTGTCGAGATATGTTTTTCATTGTGACCACATTTGGTGATATATGGGTAAAACTATTTAAGTTTGTTAAAGAGCAGACAACTTTGGTAGATCCTGTTGTTGTTGTTAATACTAAAATTTAAGACATAACACTGCCTTTATTTTCTATCAATACTCGCTACATTTTACATCTGAACTGGATAGAAACAAATCAATCAAAGATTGAATACTAAGTTTAAAACATAAACATCCTTCAATGGTGCAGACCAGGGTTTCTGAATTTTCTCCAAAAAGCACTTGTCCACAAACAAGTACCAGTTGGAAATTCACTTGCCAGTACCAAAATTCCACTTGCCAAAAATTTTAAATCAATTTTATTGGTTGCTGTTAATGATGTGACAGACAAGTTTTGAAAAAACAATTGAGAAATGCTACTTTAAGACAATCTAAGACAATCATGGTACCAGGCAGATTTTCTAGAAATATTCAAAGTAAAAGTATGTAAACAGAACCAGAAGTAGTGAATACTCTTTTTGGATTTTTGACTTGTCAACGGAAAAGCCAGGTTGGTAGATTTGGTTGCCCAGAGCCCAAACTGGACATGTCAGGCAATGGATTTGAGAACCCTTGCACACCAAGCTCTTTTTCATTAAGATAAATAATTGTAATTTAATGAAATCAAAACTATCAATAGTTGAATAAACTATTGTCATTTGTTACAGGATCTTCACTTATACCATCGCTGCATAATATTTAGCCAATCACAATAGTTTGATGTATCATAACACCCCCAATAGCACATAACATCTTGTCATGAGACAGGATTTTTTGCTACAAACCCTGGGATAAACTTACTTGCAGCCAGCCCCCCGGCGCCGCACAGAGATCGATGACTACTCTGGAATTCTGAAGGAACTCAAACTTTCTGTTCAGCTGAATGAGCTTGAAGGCTGAACGTGCCCTGAAACCACTCTCCTTCGCTAGCTGGTAGAACTTGTCTCGACGCTGCTTGCCAATCTTCTTTTTGTTCCCCATGATTAGTCAGAGCTTTAAACCTGAAAAAGAAACAAATGACAATAAGACGTTCCAAAACTATTCATTGCTTTCGCTAAATCTCCATATGTTTGGCCAAAACTGTAACATCCCTTAATCAATAACATCTAACAACATACATGACTAAGTAACCCTTCTGCCCCTAAATTCTAGGTAGCAAAAGGCAATATTGGAACAAAGAATCGCTAACACAATCTTGACTCTTGACTCTGTGCATGAGATTAGCCGAAATCGTCTTCCTGTAAAGCCAAGTGTCAGTTACTTGCCTACTTCAGCCTCTGGTACTGGTGAACTGCTTAGATGAGCTACACGGTCAAAATATAAGCTTGCACAGGATAGGTGCCATCGACTGACCACTGCCATTCAACCACTTTGCCAATATCAATCAGTTAGAGAACTGTTTGTTTCAACAGTTACGTTATTACTTGAAGGCTATTATTCTCGGAAACTGTTTGCGAGAATAATTACATTATTTCGAGGCGTAACTGTTCATTACTCTAAGCCTAAGCTCAACGGAGACTGCTGAGTATACACGATCAGGCTGCTTACCGGGAAATACAACATATCTACCACATCCACCATATAATAATAGTCTGAAAAATCCCTCACTTTAAATACAAATTGTAAGTTTGCCCAAAAAAAATAGAATAAAATTTTATTAAAAATGAAAAAAACAACACTGAAATTAATTGTTTGATGTTGTAATTTGATATAATTAAATTTGTAATACTTGAATTAAATAGCTCTGTTATGTGGAATATTACGCAAGTGTTTTTTTCCCAGTCCTTTGTGAATAGGGCCAGGGCCCAGGCCCCTTATAATTGTGAAAATTAGCGGCGTAATACTCAAATTTGTGAAAAACACACTTTGACCAAAATATATAAGAGGTTGTTATATCAGGGTGGTAAACAATGTATTCAATACTTCACTCATTGTAATGTAACTTTAGTAAGGCCACTTAATGTTGTTACAAAAATTGTAACTGTTTCATGGGAGCCCGATGTTTTAAGTTTCACAATCAGACCAAAACCAAACACATTTTTTTGCAATTTCTTTAAGAAAATATATACTAATATTGAAATTAGTATCATTGCAATGTTTATAGCACTTCAAAAGACACATATAAAAGATTGACAAAAACACAGAAATAATAGTTCCCAGTTTAGTGATTTTTTCCAGGCCGATTTGATCCCAATTTCGGCCCCATTCCCCTCCAAAATCGTTATAAAAACGAAAGTTTCAATCAATAAAAAGGCTTCATAATCATTTCTTGCAATTATCTGATACCTTATATGTGAAATAGACAGCCGGAATCATCATCAGAATTTTTAAGCATGCAAACAAATACACAGATTTTAGTGTTTCAGATAAAGCTGTTAGATAAATAATTAAACTCGATCAAAAAGCCCTATGTAATTTTTTTTAAGAACTTTCAATTGTGAATTTATACTCCAAATTTGTGAAAAAAGATACTTTTTGGCTTCGTGAGTGGGGTCAAATTTCAGTCCCAAATCGGCCTGAAAAAAACACTGTACGCATACAGAAAAGGTGCGGAAAACTACTTGGACAGACTGGGATACAAATGGAATTAAGTGCCCCCTTTTAGGCCTCTTTCTTATGCATGTTACGGGCAAAAGCATATCATTGAAAACAGTAGGGGGTCAACAAAGAACCTAGAAAATTTCATGTTTCTGCATGTTATTGGCGAAAATGCGTGATTTCAGTTCGGAAACTACCTGGAAACCAGTATTAAATTCTTCATTTCAGAATGAAAAGGTGTGATTTGAATGAGATAACATTACAAGTTGCAACACCAAATGATTAGGCTAGCAAGTAAAATGTTTCAGATAACTCAGTTTCAAAGGTTTATTTTTGGAAACCCAATCCAACAAATTCACTAGCCTGTAAAATCCCTTGTAAATTTGTTCATCCACTCAGTGGGACTTACCACATATACACCTCGCCCAAGGGTGGTGGACCTAGTAAGCACGTATACAAACAAAAAAATGCATCCACTCAAAATCTCTGTTAAAATCATTGTGCAAACTTGAAAGTGATCTATGTAAGATTCTAACACAATTCTGACAGTTACATCAAAAGCTGCACAAGTTAATCATGTTACTTTACGGACTTATTAAATATGATGATAATAAATGATAAAGACACAACATTATTGTCAAAAGGATAAAATGTTGTATAACCGTGTATTCTCAGCTTCACCGTGACGTCATACTGACCAGTTCACCAATTTAGATAGGTCCCAAAATGAACCAATTGGATTATTAGGTTGCGGTCATTTCTTCATTCGGTAAAAGGTGAAAACTCGCTCTTTACCTTTGATTCATATGCAAGTTTAAATTTATATTAAATGAAATGAAAAGCTTTTAACAACATAGAATTATTATAAAAACAATCTTAAAGTTTCAAGAATATCGAAGATCGTCGTTTCGTTTCTAACCTTGGTTATTGTATTTTTCGAAGTTAAAGATGCATAGAGACCAACAATAACAGCCGAGGAATCACCTTTCCCGAATGTAAATAATTTTTAAACGAAAAAAAAAATTTTTTTTTTAAATTTCTATATGTATAGGAGAGATTTACAGGTACGTCATCAATAGCTGATAAGTGTATCACGTGATACACATTTCTTAGGAAGTCGTACATTCAGATGTAAACAATGTCTGCTACAGATAAGATTCTCACTATAAAGTTAACAGAAATTATGTCTTTACACAAAATCTACAAGCATAATTAAGAATTTACTGATGTTTTTATTTTATTGTTATGAAAACACAAATCATATACAATTTATATGCATCTACACAAAACTTTGTGAAAATAAATGCTTTTACTTTATGGCTGGGTGTACAATTCACTTTACTTTAACCCCTGTACACCATGCTAGCACTTATATTCCAAACCTGTAATCCAAGTCGTTGTTTGGAAAATTTTGTTTCAGTTTCATTGATGTTTAGACTTGCAAATTTTCTTCATTGCAGCATAGTTACCAGAGGCCCCTCCACAATCCTGGTGCCCCATTAGACTGATATATTAAGACAAAACAATCAAGTATACTAGTGAATTAAAAAAAAAATACATGTATCAGTATATTGGGTACCAGGGTTGAAGAGAGGCCTTTTGGGGATGAGCTAGGGTTCTTACCCCACACCGGGTACCTTAGAAATGCAGTTCTTCAAATGATAACTCAATTGGATTTCAGGCTTTTCACTTTTTGACTATTTTGGTGTGACAGTGTCTTTATTTATGCGTTTTTCAATTATTATTCAGCAACTTGTCACTACAGCACATGAAAACTGTGTCTGAATCTGTTTTGTAAACGAATACCCTATGTGGGATCGTGGGGTACATATCACCAGAACCTCCTGTAAATATTGATAAAACAATAAAATCAACACTGGCATTGCTCAATTTCTAAAATAAGCTTGTCCATCATTTATTTTTAATGGTACTATTAATTGTTTAATGAGATGCTCACTGACAATTTATTTGACAAAAGAGCAAGGCTGCATGGTTGAGCAGATTCTTCATGATTTACGGTGGTCGGAAAGGCAACATGTGAGAATTAAGTGCATGTCAAATGCAAAACATCTATGTTTAGATAATGGTTTCTTTAGACAAATCTATTCATTCTTGACTGCAAGTTTGATAACTTATATTAATTGCTCTCAAGAATCACTCCAGATGGAATCAACCTCTAAAAGAGAAAGACATTGCGGAATTAAGTTGTGTCATGCTTAAGGACACTACCACCACGGCCCTGGTGGGGATCGAACAGGAGATATTCCGATCCTAAGGCGGATGCCCCACCACTGCGCCATGAGGGCACCAAATAATGTCCTCTTTGACACTGGTTCAACCCTCATTATTTTAAATTTAAACATGTATTCTTAACCTGTTTATTAGAGCCTATTTTCTATCAACTGTTCATAGTTCATATTTCAATATGATACACAGATGGCAGACAAAAGCAAACAATCTGTTCAATTTATGTTTTATAGTATCTCAAATAATATTTACATGTGTTGGGGTATACATGGCAGGAATGGGATCTGTATGTTTCTTTGGTTTATGGTATAGGAAAGGGTATAAAATACACCTTTCATATATATTCAGTGAGTCACTGTTACAAACAGCATATCAATAATGTTTTGTAGTGCATTTTTTATTTTTATTTGCTTTATTATAAACATCCATTCTCATCATGTACACTATTTTAACTATCAGTGATAAGGTAGTACAAGGGAAAATGTACGACTAGTAACGGTTGCTGTGGTCAGTGCTTATCAGTGAATCTATTTTTAGAATATCCCTCTACCTGTAAATCTCTCCTATATCGATATATATTGAAAAGGTCTCTATGTTGCCCGTAACGCTATGGGTGTTTACTAGCACACGCTGTGGAACAACCAAGATACCCAGTGCAGTACCAATGCATGCTTTCTCGCTGCCGTTTTCACATCGGACACTTAGCATTTTATAAATAATCTTAGTCTGCTTAGTCTACAGCTTTGAAGAACTTACATTTGAAGTCATACATGCCAATTTTCTAGACACTGGTCAGTGCTTGACTTAGGACTGAAAAAATTCAATTTTTTTTCGTTTAAGAATTATAACTAGTGGTTCTAATTGTTTTTGTTTTTTTATATGGGCACCAAGCCTGGACATACACCTGTGGGATGTGCGAAGCCGAGAACTTTAAATAAATTTGACGATTAGTAAATAGTAGTCAGGTAGTAATTGTCCGAATTCTAGTCAACTATCATTTTATCATTTTCTTCCTCCGAGTCGTACAGTCCACATTTTCGGCTAACATCTTACTAAAAAACATGTTCTTTGAAAAAATAAACGTGGTTGTATTACTTCGGGAATCTTCTTTACCTGATAAGTAATGTTCTCCTGTTTGTCAATTTCCACACGTGTTGAAAACCGGAAATGAAATTGTCTATTAAAGGGAAGTAACTTGTAACTCTTACTACTTCTATCAGGGAAATGATTAACCCGTCCCATTTCGTACTGAGAACTGTCTGCAAATGTTTGCCGTACGGCCAAACCAAACTAAACGATCGTCAACTGGCTAAAATTGTACCGTGTAAATTATTTTAATTGAAGCTGTTGAGCTGTAACTGTAAAATACAACCTAGCATGTGGCAACATGAAAATAAGAAAGTCTTTCTTGTAACTTTTTTTCGTGAAGAAACGATTTTAATACAAAAGAAATTAATAGAACATGGTTCCATCATTATCCTATTAGTATATTTAGTTTACAATACCAATTAATTGAAAGAGATACATAGAACCCGACTTTAAACATTATTCATGTAATTGTTTACTTCATTTACAATCTTATTTTTCATTATGGTAATACCACGGACCTATATGTGTATATAGGTCCGTGGTATTACTATATAAAATTATTCACGATTCCCAATGTTACTATATTCCAGTTAGATTTTATTTCATGCATATGAAAGTCTTTAACATATTTTACTTTATGCATTTGTACTTCTGTTTTGCACAATGTTTTCGTGAATTCGTGTTGATACACTGTATATAAGAAACTGATTACACTGTATTAGTTACTCGAGGCAAAGTCATTGACACCACCAGACGTTTAAATTCTATACTAGCTTTTCCCTCCGACCCTCCCTTCGTTTTGTGGTTGATGTGCCAAAATTATTTGTGGATTTCGGACTTTCTTCTACATTATTTATTCTACTGACAAAGGCGCCGTTTGGTGTCCGTTATGTTGCTGTTGTTTAAGAGTCTGTAAGTATTTTTCAGGAAAATCAAGATTCGCTAGTCATTGGGAAACAATACCACAAAATTTATTAGAAATGGAAGCCTATCGATTTATTTGTTATTCGAAATGGTGTCAAATACAATTGTCTATATTCTATATTGTGGTTTTGTTGTTTTTGGTTTTAGTAGCATGGGATAAGTGAATAATTGATTTACTCACGAATAAAAGTGAGTAAGTACATTTTAAAGAATGTAGATACATGTACTTTTTAAACCCTGTATTCATATTAGGGTTAATTCTATTTAACTATGCATAGATGACACCAAGATTGCACAGTGTTCTATATTTGCGTTGGCAGTTGTACAGAACAAGTCAAATATTTGTATTGTAATCTATCCACACGTATTCTTCGTCATACATATCACAACTGGTTCAATGGGAATCCTCGAGTTATATTTAGGGTCTCTCGGAAATACCGGAGCTCATGAAAAAATACCCCTTGCGGTTTGCTTTTCGTCCAGTTGACAAAAAACAACATGTCATCATAATTTTTATGGTATTTTTAATAATAAATACCTTTTTTCAACCTCAAATGGATCTTGAAGATTTGTTTTTGCAATCATAGCTGTAACAGCAGGGTGTTGTCATTGTGACCAAAAACAGAAACCCCATAACTATCTGTTACAAAAGGGAGATTGTATGTACGGATGACCTTAAGGAGCATTATTTTCTAAACATTAGGTTTAACTACGGTTTCTTTGTCTTTTTATCCATGCATGTTTTACATTTATTGATTTTAACTGTTACCCGTAGGTTGTTCCAAAGCTCTTCACGGCTTATATATCAAACACAAACCTTAGATATACTGTGTTCTTTTACTGTATCAATCTGTTAAAACAATCACTCCTTATTTTATTTGAAGAGACCAGTTGAAGATCTTTGCCTTCTGATTGTCCTTAAATTGACCTCAAATTGACCAATGAGAAGCCGTGAAGAAGGCCTTGCTTGCAAACACGATCTGAAGGTGAAAAATTCAACCATGTGAAAGAATCTACTCTACACTACATGTACTTACAATAGCTCGTTTTACAGATGGGAGAGAGCTTGGTAAATAGGTTAAAAGAGACAACAGAAATAACACAATGCATAAAGTCGGTGACAACACAGACATGTACAATGTATTGTTAATACAATGTGAACGGTTTGCAACTAAGTACAAAAAGACAGTACATTATATGCACAGATAACACACAAATAACTGACCGAAATGAGTCATAGCCGTAAGCTGATGTTATTATCTCATCTAATAAGGTGATAAAGTCGACCACTTCATGTATCCATCATGCAAATCTATAATTTTATTAATAAATTTGAAATGCAAGAGATATTTGTTTGATTTTGTATAGTTGGAATAAACTTGGTAATAATTTAAGATTTTGATTAACATTTTAATGATTACTCGTCTTTATCTAACTTGACTATAAAGACAGGAACTGTTTGCTTTATCATATGTTTATCATTCTGTGCTATATTTTACACACCGACACGTTTTAATATTTGACACGAGCACTTTACCGAGACATCTTTGGCTTAAACGGGGTATGGTTGAAGGTAAAATTGGGATGGACTTTATTAAATAGACGGTAACCAACTGCAACCTTCATTTCTCTAACAATATGAATCACTCGCAGCTTTTTATCTAGAGAAAGTAAGCTGTGATTCTTCACCAAAAATTAGGCTAACATTTACATTAGAACTGTTCATTTTTACAGATTACAGATTAATGCCTGTGTAGATGGAACATGGATTCTGGACAGTCCGTAGAGAATGTGAAGGAAAACACTTTTCCTAACCAGAATCATTCAAATAAAGACGCATTCAGACGTCCCAAAGCAAAAAGACGCCATGTCGATGACAGCAACATAAGCTCGGTAGATAAAAGACGCAAACGAATAACACGAGGAAATCATATAGGTACCAAGACTTTCCAGCTTTAAACTAACTTATGATGTATTATGATGCTAAGACTAGTTGATCAATTATTTTATATGTGCTTCTTCAAAAGCAACTGCTAATTGCTGTAATTATTTTCGTCTTTATGCACTTATAAACTACAATTTTACATTAACCCTGAAAAAATAGTTATTAGCTCAAACGCAATGATATGTATTTCAGATGTCCACTCTTTATCAGATGCTATCAGAACTTGCGTGCCTAGCTTGATAAAAGACGTTGAGTTTAATGAGTTAGAAGATAAGGCTATACAAAGCGGCTGCCTAACGGAAGACGAATGTAGAACTATTAGTAGAATCGACGATAGAAAGAGACAAGTACGGAAAGTTGTGCTTCTAATAACAAAGAGAAGTTTTAAAACTATGAACAACTTCCTAGATGCAGTAGAAACAGCATATCCCTATCTTGCCGAAAATATCTGGATGGAGTATCATATGAATATTAAGGAACGTCCAAAATGTTTAAGACAGAAGCGACAGTGTCCATTATGTAGACTGAAAAATGCGGTTGATGTTGAAAACGTCATAGATGACTTATATAGCTCCAAGATAATTAACGACAACCTTTACGCGAAGATCAATTCGAGTCGAAACGAAATCGGACAACAAATCAAAGATTGGGACGCCGTTTTGAAAGCATGTCTTAAGAACCAAGGCATAGGACATCTACTTTCCTCTCTAGAAACGAATGATCATTTTACACATATAACGAACCATGTTCGAAATCTTTTTGAAAACAACGCCGATATAAAGCAGTTTTGTACTTGCTCAAAATACGTTTTGGACAAAAGCCTGGCTAAACTAAGAACTCTATCACTGGACAGCTCTGCCTCACACACACCGCCAGAAACATCAGATTCGAACTGCGGTAGTGATGACGATATGAAGAGTGAATCTGAGACGGAGAAAGGGACGCAAGCCAGCAGTTCGGGGATTTTACACGAAACTTGCACAACGGTACATGATTCAGACAAGATGCAGATAGAATTGTCAGAGAGTGACATAACTTATCATCCACTAATTAACTCCAATATCGAATGCAGTGTAATTGGAAATGAAGTTAGAGTTGAGACAAGAGAGCAACCGCCGCTTACAAACCGGCCAATGGCAAATGAACTTTTTCCGGTTACCACTGAAAATTTGCATCCTAGGCAAGGAAATAAACTTGAACAATCGTACCCAGTATTAAAACATGATCGAATCAGGAATAATGAGAAGTTCCAGCAAATAAAAGGACCTGGTAGGTTCAAAAGTGCCGTGACTTCAGCGCTGGTCCGGTTGCGCGTACTGAAACAATTCAAGACAAAACGCAGCAAAACTGACTCATCAGAAAATTTTCAAGTGGATGTCTCAGAAATGATTGGTGAAACTGAGCTATAAGAACATTCAAAGACAGAACTAGTGCTGGGTACAACGACTTGATTGCTCCTTTCATGGTCATTTTATGAAATGGAACGTAACGCCCAATATCATCGTCAAAGACCTTCGAGTAAGGCAGATTCTATGTGCCGAAATGAAATAGCGCTGTCTTAAACTGAGCGTGGTGTGAATTAAAGACTTCAGTATTGCACATCCAGCAGCAGATTCTGATAGATGCTGTACCGAGAAAAATAGGAAATGTCTTTGTGCCTGGTATGGGAAATGGGATATCACTTCCTTTGCTTCAGTATCCGTGTTAAAGATAACCATAGTAACAGCACATTTTACAGAAAGGAAGTATCCTATTCGGGTTTTATTTCTTTTAAAATAAAATGTTAATTCTTTTACCAAATATAAACACACTGCTCATAAAATACGGAGGATTTCCAATTATGTGAACTGCATGTGATGTAAGAAGATGCAATGTAAGTTTTCAAGTTGTTGAAATAAACAAACAAGGACACACTTTGTTCCGGTTACTGCGGTATATTAAAACCTTTATCATGATACCTATATGATATCATCGACAAGTTTTATAACACAAGCAGACAACTGATATTTACAATATACATGGTATGGCAGGTATCCCTAATACATGTATATTTATGTAATAAACATGACACCTGTTTTAACTGTCACACTGCCAAATTCGACGGCGTGGTTACCACTTCAATCCTATACATGCACAACCTAATATTGTTTTTGTTTAAATTATTTGTTTCGATGATTGGTATCCACACTTACTCGACATGCTAATTGAAAAATGATAATACAAATTTATTTATCTTTCAAAGCAATACCTGTAAACGTTGTTTTAGATATTGTTAAAATTTCATTTTATCTTCTGTGATGTTGATAATCTCACGAGCTGTGGTGATTTCAATATTAAGTTTTAAATTTCTTGTTGTCCTCAGTAGATATTTAGTCAAATACTGAGTTCTATATATTCCATATAGCTACATGTATTCATAATAGAACTGTAACATTTATTACTGTAAAAAAATCATTTTACCGTTTTCCAATAAACTGAAGACACGTGGTATTTGGAGCTTTAAGAGTCCTATTTAGTCGCTAAATTACTTTTCTTATTTGATTTGCAAAAAACAATGAAACCCATTCATTTACTTGTATTATGGCTGCTGCATTTATCTGTTGGAAAATAGTGCACTGTCATTCTGATAATTTGCACTGTATATGGAGGTGGAGCTTAACTGTGATCTATCTGCATCTATCTACAATAAACCACAGTTACAATAGCGCAACAGAGCAAATGTGCCATCTATACGGAGAAAACAAATATTACCAAAGAACCCCATCACTCTCTCACACACACGCACGCACGCACGCACGGACACCCGCATGCACGCACACACCGGCATAAATGTCAGATTCGAACTGCTGTAGTGATGACGACATAAAGAGTGAACATAAGACCGAAGTTACGCCAGCCAACAGTTGGGTGGTTTCACAAAAAACTTAAACTAAGAAAAAGAGCTCTGACAAAATGCAGATAGAATTGTCAGAGACTGACATGTCGTATGATCCCACTTATTAACTCCAATCTAATGCAGTGACTTGGAGTTACAGTTGAAGCAAGAGAGCAACTACCGCTTACAGTGTTTACAGGTGGATCAAACCGGCCAAAGGCAAATGATCTTTTTCCAGGTACCACTGAAAACTTGCATACTAGACAAAGAAACACATATTAACACGTGTTACCAGTATAAAACATCATCGACTTAGTGTTAATCACAGACACTTGGAGTATGTAAAGTGACACCCTGGCTGGCATAATTTTATCATCAGGGTGCATGTGGGGCCATACAGCAATAGTAAACAAGAGCTGTCAGTAGGACAGCGCGCTCGACTTTTTTTAGTGCTTGCCAATAAAACAAAACTTTGACAGTTAAGGGCACACAATACTTTAACTAGGAATTTCTAAGTACAAATCAAGAAACATTTTCACAGAGTTATCTTCTCTTGCTTACAGATAGGTCTCATGATGGTACATAAGTACTCCAACTTTCAAAGTAATATCTCAAATGGTTAAGTCAACAAGTGGACAAGAATGAAAATTTTAATTGAGTTTCTTAGTAAAAAGGGCCATAATTCATATAAAATCCTTGACAAAATACCTTCTCCTGCCCATGTTTTGGGATCATGATGGTAAACAAGTATTCCAGCTTTCAAAGTAATATTTCGAACAGTTTAGTCAAAAAGTGGACTGGTACGAAAACTTAACCAAGATTCTAAGTCGATAAAAGGGCCTTAATTTTTAAAACAAATCCCTGACAGAGTTACCTTCTCTTGCCTACAGATGGGGGTAATGATGTAAACAAGCATTCAAAGTTTCAAACCAATATCTCAAAGGGTTAAGGCAATAAGTGGATTTTACCCATATTCAAAGGTATTTTCTAAGTAAAAAAGGGGCATAATTCTGTTCAAAACCTTGACAGAGTTATGTACTCTTGTCTGTTGATGTAGGTCATGATGGTAAACAAGTATGGTTAGTTTCAAAGCAATACCGCCAATGGTTTTGAAATAAAAGTGAGGTGGTACGAAAAACTTAACCAAGCTCAATACACTTTCTAAGTCAAAAAAGGGCCATAATTATGTCAAAAACCTTGACAGAGTTATGTACTCTGGTCTGTAGATGGAGGTTATGATGGTAAATAAGTATGGTAAGTTTCAAAGCCATACCTCTAATACTTTTGAAATAAAAGGAGGTGGTACGAAAACCTTAACCAAGCTCAATACACTTTCTGAGTCAAAAAAGGGCCATAATTCTGTCAAAAACCTTGACAGAGTTATGTACTCTTGTCGTAGATGGAGGTTATGATGGTAAATAAGTATGGTAAGTTTCAAAGCCATACCTCTAATACTTTTGAAATAAAGTGGGGTGGTACGAAAAACTTAACCAAGGTGTGACACCAACGCCGACGCCGGGGCGAGTAGGATAGCTCCCCTTTTCATAGAAAAGTCGAGCTAAAAATGTATGTTTGTCATCCAAGCATGTTGTAAAATTTCAAATTTTCATAAAACAGCCTTACCATATACCTCAATATAATAATCTTTACATCGTGAAAATCAAGACTATGCCGAGATCATCAAATCGTATATTAGCCGTTTTGTGGTAATGAAACCAACAGCAAATAAGAAGACCTGGTAGGTTCAAAACTGTCGTGTCGTCAGCGCTGGTCCAGTTGCGCGTACTGAAACGCTTAATGACAAAAGACAGCAAGAGAGTCTCATGAGAAAATCAAGTAGATGTCTCTGCACTGGTTGGTGAAACCGAGCTGTAAATACGCTGAAGGGCATGTCTGGTACTGGATACAGTTATCATGGCCATTTTATGAAATGAAACGTTTCGCATATTATCATTGACATTAAGGAGAGAATCCTATATGCGTCATAATTAAATAGTGCGGTCTTATATTAAGAAGACCTAAGTATTGCGATCCCGACATCACTACAGTAGTAGGTGTAGTAGAGTGATAACGATACGATATATCACTTTTTAGTAAATCTGTTACAAATAATCTCAGTTTCGGAACGTTTTACAAAAAAAAATGATGTAATCTATTTGTGGTTTCTTTCGTCTACAATGAAATCATAACACTACATGTATAACTAAATACAGAAACACCACAAAATACTGCATGTTTTACCTGTACATGACGCGAGATAACGCTTTGCAAGATAAAACAAACACAAGGACAAACGTTGCATGAGTAATTGTGGATTCATTAAAACATTTATCTTTAGACCAACATCACACTAGGTAACCGGATATGTAATATATCATCCTTCCATCCTATAATGTCAAAATCGTTGTTTTAATGGAGATTTTTAAGTTTGAAATACACCGTATATACGAAAAAAGGCGATGTTTGGCGCAGGATGAACAGTTTTGGGGCGATGTTCGGGAGCAGGTTATTGTATACTAAATCTCAGATGGCAAAATGACCGTTTTTGATGCTGTCGAGTAAATGTTGGATGTTTGATAGACGCCGTTGTATATATTAAACCTTTTAGTATACGATTTACTGGTTTACATCTGGAAATATGTTTCTTTATAACGATTGTATTCAGTACTGTTAAGCAACCGTGCCTATACTTTTCACCCAATTCATTCATTCCTTTAGGATCTTATCGTTTTTAAAGATGCTTATGTCTTTGTTCATAATTTAATGAAAGAAGAGTTGTTTAAGCCAGTTGGTGCGACCATTTATTGTTATATACAAATTAAGTTTTCTGCCTTGCAAGGCTTGATCGTTCTAAGACTTCCGACGTATGTAAAGATTTATCCAAATGATGCAGATAAATATGTTGATTGTGTTTGCTACTTCTGGTGGTTGCCAATCTGGATGCTTTATTAGTGACAAATCTGCAGTGAATAGGTCGGCATCCATGTTTAGGCACTGAACATATTTTAAACAAGAGCTGGGTCTTGCGTATGACATATCAACTCATTATAGGGAACATTTGTGCCAAGTAATTTTAAAATTCGTTGATGAGTGGCAGTTATGGACTGAACAAGAAACATACCATATTAACCTTTAACCTCTAAGTGTGACCTTGACCTTAGAGCTAATGGACACATTGTGTAATTATGGTAAGCATTTATGCCAAGTTATTTCAAAATCCCTTCATTGATGTGACCTTGACCTTTGAGCTAAGGGACTTGGTCTTATGTGACAATTCATCTCAATATAGGGAATATTTATGCCATGCAATATTTTAAAATCCCTTTATCGGTGGCAGTTATGGACCGGACACGAAACATTCCCTGTTAACATTTGACCTCTAAGTGTGATATTGACCTCGGAGCGATGGGTCTGGATCTTGCGTATGACACATTGTCTCATTATGGTGAACATTTATGCCAAGTTATTTCAAAATCCCTTCACTGATAGCAGACTTTCAACCCGAACACGAATTTACACGGACGCTAGGAGTGACGGACGGATGGACAGTGTGATTTTAATACGCCCACCTTCGGGGGCATAAAAATAACAGCAATGAACATCAATCAAGCTATATTTATGTTGGCTGTGCAAGAATATAAGGATTTTACATGCCTGCTCGTGTTAGACGTTTTTCCCTACCCGAGGGACACTGTAGAATGAGAAAACTCCAAATCGTCTTCAGACGCATTTTATTTACTAGATGTGCTCTACAAGTAGTGTCGATATTGAAATCCTAATCTCCCTATTGATAACCAAAACTAAAGGCAGCAATACATGTATTCAGAAAGATGTATCACTAGAAACTGGCTGTATATTCTTAGACATACACGTCCTACCTGTGCTGAATAAAATCGTTATAAACGTATTTATACGAGAGCACGTTCGTTACAAACATCAAAATATATCAACAATCAGAAATTTACATGACAGCTTCAGAAAACGACCATTGCTATATCTGTGATGCACTTTACAATAACCTGCTCCCGAACATCGCCCATAAATTTTCATCCTGCGCCAAACATCGCCTTTTTTCGTATATACGGTGTATTTCAAACTTAAAAATCTCCATTAAAACAACGATTTTGACATTATAGGATGGAAGGATGATAGGGAAAAGGTTAAAATATATAGTACATCGGAAAATTGTCCTTGTTTTGCAATATTTTTATAGAAATGTGGCCATAAACTTTAAAATTGTCAAAATTAACGTTAAGTTTAACATTTCACCTCGCCGTTTTACTTTAAAATAACATCTTTTCAGGATCTTAGATCGACTTTAGAAACCTCATTTCTTATATGGGAAGGCAAGTGAAGTGATTTTACCGAATACTTGTTTTTATAGACCAAAATGAGGAGAATACTTACCCCACTAAAGTTTTTTTTAATCAATCTATCGATCCTGCACCGAACATAGCATCCTGCGCCGAACATATCCGGTTACCTAGTGTTGAACATGACATCACCAAGGGGTCAGATAACAGATATTTGCAATATGAATATTACGACAGGTAGACAATATTTATTAAGTGAATTCATATAGTGAAACTAGACAAAAACCTTGATAAAAGTTTAATCAAATGCATGTATAGCGAATTTCTATTTACATTGTGCTTATTTTTTGCAAAATTATATGACGCATTTATTACATTAAACGTGTATACAGCAGTAAACTCCGCTTATAACGAACTCACCGGGACCTATTAAATTTGTTCCTTATATCCGGAGTTCCTTATATCCATATATCGAACAAGTTCCTTATATACGATGTATATATATCGAACTAAAATATATATCGAACAAGTATTTTTATAGTCAAATGTAATAAAATCCGAACCATCAACTTTTGATTTTCCTACATCCTTTTGAAGAGTTATAAAGATCTATAACTGTTACATGTATCCTTTTCTATACCCGTAAATCTATGTAAAATAATTGCAAGGATTAATAAAACATAAAAAGACAGTTCATGTTTTCATTGGCAATACTTAAGGTAGCGCTCAATTTTCCTTAGTGGGTGGGGTGCATGTTTTATCGGTTTTCATTTCTTCTTTTTGCAGCAAACTTTTTTAGCCTGGTTGGTATGCAAAAATGTTGTAGTATACTTACACTAGTAGTTCATGTTAAGAAAAATTAAAAATAGTGAATTATAATAAAAAACGGATACATTTTGACATCTTATCTTGCTCGTTGACGAACAAAGACTGTGTGACAGAATCAGTGTAAATAAAGGAACTAAAACATAGTTGAAACCACTGTCAACAAAGTCTTGTTTCGTTTTACTGTATCAAATACATACTTTGAAAAATATCTGTAAAAACATGAGGGGTGTCTTGCAGTAAATCTTTGAATATTTTATTTCTTTTAAATGGCTTAGTAAACAAACATTTTAGCAACAAGAGTATGTTGATAATGGTCTAACTATGTTTTAGTTCCTTTATTTCCACCGATTCTGTCTCACAGTTGTTGTTTGTTAACGTGCAAGAACATGTTTCAAAATGTATCTGTTCTTCATAATAATTGACTAATTTATAGTTTTCTTCACATGAATTATTAGTGTCAGTATACTATAAAATAATGGCATCCCAACCAAGTGAAATACCTTTTATATTAAAAGAAACAAATAAAAATTAAATAACATGCACCCCAAGCATGAAGGAAAATAGTGCGCTACCTTAAACAAATACAATTGAAGACAGCTGTTTTTCGCTCACATGCCATAACTTGAAATATTTTACAAGTTATTTTTCCCAAAATGGGATTTCATCCGGTCTGCATGCTAGAAACGCTCAGAATTATTTACGTAAAATATTATCACTTGGATATCGTACTTAGCAATTATATTTGTACTCTCATTTAACTAGTTTACCAAAACGTTACACATTTGTATGATTAACTTTATGAATAATATCTCAAGTGTGCTTAAAAATACAATGCAGACGGCAAAAGAAAAAGCAATGGAACGCCTTTCTGTCTTTTTGTTGTATTGTATTATGCGCAGTACATTTCCTGTTACGAGGTACAATTTCATTGACATGGCATGTTCTTAAGATGGGGAACTTTTTCGTGATATGCGTGCCTATTCTTTTATATGTGGTGGTTATTTAATAATATGAAGTGTAAACTATGGAAAAACAGTAGAAACCATTTATATGTTGTACAAACAACGTATGAATACAAACAATGAGCAGTTTCTATACATGGGGTGGTATTTTGATTTATGCAGTAGGTGTACCTTTATACGTGTTGTCGATTAATAGATGTGGTAGTGCTTAAATGTAGTGGAGTGCGTTCGTTTCTTTATACGTGGTGAATTATTACTTATACTAAGATAATAATCAATTGTGTGGTGCATATGTCAATTACATGGTGTCAACAACTTTGTATGTAGTAAATACTTTTAATTATGTTTGTTGCAACAACTATAATAATAATAATAATAATAATAATAATAATAATAAAAACGTTATTTTATGAAGGTAACATATAGACTTTTTTTTTTTTTTAAAGAATTACAATTAAACACCATTTAATGGTTATTCTGCATTTTTTGCACTGCATATTTAATAGCCCTTACAAGTAAGCTGCATATCATAAAAATTACCATGTCATGAAATATGTACCTCGTATACATGAAAATGGACTGCGTATAATACAATACAACATAATAAGACAGTAAAGGCGTTCCATAATGCAAAATCAACAGAATTTTTTTAACTCTTCGGAACATATTTGCAGTTCGATATATGCGATTACTTTACTATACATTTTGCATGATTGGGCCAGAAAATATTGTTCCTTATATCCGAAGTTTCCTTATAACCGGAGTACGATATAACCGTATATTTTTACATTAAACAAAGAAGGGAAAAATCGGGCCAGAAAAAACTGTTCGTTATATCGTTTTGATTTAAAAGCTGCTCGCAGACATATTTTTGTGAAAAAATAATTTCTTCAAAAACGTCGATAAATAAGGAGACGATACACGCTATTAAGTAAAGCGAATGCACCACAATATGACATAAAGCGCTGCAAGCGTTTTGAATTTGTTTTAAGTAGAAACTCATGATGTTTTCGTAAATGATCTTTTATTGTATCGCTTTTTTACTTCGAAGTGATGTTTGAGATCTGAATAACCTGTGGGAAAGTAATTTATTTTCCCCAAATTTTTACGCAATCCGTAAAACTGGTGTTAAATAAAAAAATTTAAATATTAGATAATAGGCATGTTTGCAATTAATAGTACTTAAACTTAAAATTTAAGCAATACATTCCAGTCATTATCGTAAGAAACCAGCGTTTATCTATGTGAGGCTGTTGTTGAACAATTAATGTATGTTTTCAAATATACTAAAAACCTGTGAGCTGTTGAGGTTTCTGATTTCTTTTTAGCATTCTTATCTAGATTCTCAATTGCATTTCTTGTTTGATGTATAAAAAAACCTTTACATATTGAGTGTCGTCTATACGGAGAAAACACACATGAGTAAACGTTAGGTTCTTAGAGATTCATTGATTTGAGTTTGAGTAAGGGATGCTCCTTGATCCTTACTTAGCCAATATGAGGGGAAAAATAAATGATGTTACCCATGCTCGGGGCCTCAAAACAATTGCTGTACCGCACGTAGAGAATATATACCGTCTTTTCGATGAAAGTACAAAGACTGTCAAAGACCGATCGCAGCAGATCTGTGTAATCACTAGTGATTTTATTCGTGTTAAACATTTCAGTTACCATAAACAAGTCCTTCGGTTTCTTCATTCGTTTATTGCACACCATGAATATAAGTTGCTTCGACGTTCTGTTGTGGGTTTTTTAGCATGACGTTCTCATTAGATTGCCTACCCATAGATACTTGTATGTTAAACGATTCTAATTTTTAGCCACGAAACCATTATGAAAACTAGTTAATCAGCTTTGCGTAATTGTGTTGCTTAGCTCTTTTCTTTCTGCAGCACATAAAACAGGTAAATAAAGAGGTATTATTTGTTCTTGTTTCTACTTTCGGTGCACCATTGATTTCTTCGTCGCTAGCGCTATCGTAAATGGTTTCATCATAACCTCCAATGTTTGTTTTTACAACAGTTACCTCGCTAACATTACTCTGTATATCGCTATATGTTTTCGCTGTGCTGTCTTCAGAACCTATATCGGTTGCATTATTCTTTCTGTCATCATAAAATGTTTTTGGTGATGTATTTTCGTCTTCAACTGTAGATGTGAATGGAGTACTTCCGGGTGAACATGTTGTTGAACTTTCGGTTTCATCTGTCTCGGGCTTTCGGTGAACTGGAGGCGTTCCTATATCATTGCATAGGCAAGAAGCGTCATTTGATATGCACTTGTGGTAAATACTTAGCGATTCAGCTATATGATTATAATGACCTTTAGCTTTTAAAGCGTCTGTCAGATATTTGAGATTTGTTCCAGTACATGCTTTTAACACAGAGGTCCACAGATAATCTTGTTGACCTAAAGGATTTGCACTGTTACAAATCATGGAATATAAGCCGGTACTGATGATCTCCTTTCCGTATAGAACATCCGCGACGTACTTAAGATCCACACAGTCTTTCAGCTCGCACATTGGACACTTCCATGGTCCCATGTTTTTATTCATGAAAATGTTATACTGCTTCAATACCTTGTCAACAGTCGTCGGACAATGATTGGCCAATGTATCAATGAATCTAATCATGATATCAAAACTTCGACCTTTTATTAGAAGTATTAGCTTTCGTACTTGATCTTTTCTGTTAGTTTTCTCCCGTATTTCTTTGCATTCATCCTCTGTTATGCAACCTTCTGAGATCAGAATGTCAGGTATTTCACTGTCGTTGAATGGCATGGTATCCACGAGGTCTGAAATACATGTCTGAATTGCTCTTGAAAGTTTACGTGTATTTCCTGAAATTATCAAGATTCATTGCTTTGTACGTAATGCTTGTAGCACAAGTCACAGAATGAAAAACTCACTATTAGTAAAGTTTAATAACGCATCTCATACAAACTAGTAGAAAAGCACATCAATTGGTTTTAATAGTTCGGTAAAATCTTTCACGAATAGAATGCAGACTTGTTGATATATATATATAACACTCAGTCAAGCGCTGTAAGTTATTACACTGTTATACGTAATATGACATTTCACAGTTTTGTAACTAAATTGTACTGATGAAAACTTGCTTTCTTGGGTTCTTGTAGTTTTATTGTAAGATCAACGAAAAAAAAAAAAAAGAATCATATACACTTACTTTGTCCCTTATCCATTTTTCGTGTTTTTTCCAAGATATTTTCTCTTACGAAACCGAAAGGAAAATACCAGAAACATTCAAGCGTCTCGTTGAACAAAGATAAGTAGATGATTAAATGACGTTAAGTTCCTGGTTTAAAGATACACTTGTTTAGTATATGCCTTACGTAAATCTCAAATGCATGAAAATGTAAATAAAAAGTACAATGAAGTGCATATATTGAGCATGTAACTTTAAGAGCATTATTCCTTTCCTGCCGCGTTACAGAACTCTATTATGCTAGTTGTTATAGGTGTAAAATTCATTGCGCGGTAACCTACAGTATTATGTTTCGCCACAAGTATTCATAATGTTATATATCAACGGAAGAATGCAACGCAGTAGTTTTCTAACCTCTTATATAGTGTAAGTTTAAACCATAAAATATATAGCCTGTCACCACTGAATTGAACTGGTTTTTAAGGTATAGTCTAATTTCATGACAGACGCCAGCATTTCTCCCATAAAACAGTGAAACTTGAATTTCTTGTCCGAAAGCAGATTTTCAGTAGGAGATGTATGCCATCCTCCTATTTGCCAAAGAGTTTAATTCAGTGTGCTAAATCTCGGGTAGAGTTGCGGCAAATTCTGCTTCTGTGCATCAAGACAAATACACTTACCCGATTGATTTGGAATTTTGATGCACAGTAATGGAACACAAAGGCCGGCATTAGTGGTTTATAACTGCATCAGAACTACAAAGGGATGCTTATTAGCCAATAACAACGCTGACAAAGATATTATTTCGATTCTTACATAACCAGATATTACTTAAGGTGAATAAATGCAAAGCGTTATTTTCTACTCGTCTATTTATTTAAATTCATGCGGCACAGTATGACCTAATTCTGATGGCACATTAGCGTCCGCGTTATTTATGGCATAATAAAACACAATTCTTCCACTCTTTGTATATAGAGACAAAATCATGAGTCATGTTGGAATTCGTTATCGTTACACACGTTTTGGTCCGAATATATCTCTCGGGACTGCGAATATTATTTAGCATTAGCATATAGGCCCTAACCAAACCTTACCAATGGAAATGCCTTTGCAATATCAACCATTACATCCGTGCAGTCTGAAAATGATCTGAACTGTTACTTATTCAGTCCATAAATCTCTTTGAAACAAGAATCAAGGGTACATAACTGTGTTCCACTGATAAGGTGAATGCTTTCTAATTTATCAGAGCAGATAACGATGGCATATTCGTACCACTTAATCATCGTTACATTTAAAATGCAAAACTGTAATCATCCGTAAATGTTATCAAACAAACCGCCCACGTACATGGCATATTTTATTGTTATGATCTCTTGTTAGTGTGTACACGTGCAGGCCGTAGCATTGCTGAGATTGAAAACTGACCAAAATAAAATGAGGCAATTATCAAAAATAAATGATAAATCGAACTATCTTGAAGCGCCGTAAAAATATATGCGCACAAGGTTGCAATGGAACATCGATTTAACCAATAAGAGGGGAAAAGGTTTTGTTTGGGCATCAGGGATAAGTGGCAGTATTTCCGGGTTGTATGCGAGAATAACTTAATAATTTCCAATTGCCAAATATTTCACAAACTGTCATTGTTCAAGGACTTTGGCCAAAAACTGATTAAATGGAAAATACGCGATAATGGCAATACCACATCTGATATAACTTCTTTCGAAGAGGTAATCAAAAATTTGTGATTCAAACTTCATTCCAAACGCCTTAATGATATTTAAACTATTGATTTCGTTACCGGTAGGGTTTGATCATGTGTGCACAGTTTTGGGGCTGTGCGTAGACATAAGACCTGGTTCAGAAGTACCACGAAATCCTTGTGCTCTAATGTACAATCACAAAGAGCATATAGATATTGATTAACTTCACATTTTGCAGATATAGGACGATACAGACAGGTACCGAATTGTTATACAGTAGCTTTTGACAACATGGGTGATAGTGAAAATAAAAGATTTCAGTTTTTAAACATTGAATCCCAAATAATTTTGTTTCATATTGTTCATACTAGATTTTGTCAATTCACACTGAAAAATCGTAAATTTGTTAAAAAAAAAAAATCCTTAATATGCCTCACATGCCACCAAATAGCACCCTAGAAAAATGATCTTCTTGGAGAGCATCCCCTAACGAATCTGTGCATCGGTGAAATTTCGCATCTGGTTACGGCCCTGAGGTTTTTTTTTGTCAATGATCACAAATCGACATGCACAAGCGTACACTTTTACGTTACCTCGTACCAACAGGCGAAGCAAATAATACGCGTAAATGCGGGTATTCTGTAGAAATAATAAATTTTTTATAAGTTGGAAATATTCTAGTATATCAGATCATGTCAATGGAGGTAAATATTTGAAATTATACAGCATATCTGTGTTTTATTCGAATATAAACAGGTTGATTATGTACTTTTTCTTTAATAGCTCCCATTATTTACTTTTCAATATTATTGGATATTTCTAAGTCAACATTTCTAAAACTGCGACCAATAATATCAATATCAAGCTCAACTTAACATGAATACAAAGTCTTGAAAAGGACTGTTTGGAGATTTAGAAAAAAGGGTGTGTCGTCATTTCTAATACACTCATCAACGGTATGGGCAGGAGAAAATTTTGACCAGTAAGCTTTCTCACTTTAGAGCAGAATTTATAGAAGAAAGGATAACCTGAATATTTAAGCCTATGAAATAATCATTGTACTTGTGTATGACTCGTGTACAAAAGACTGTCTGGACAAACGTTTGCCAACTACTGCGGGTATATTAAAACTTTTATCACGAGCCCTATATATATATATGACTTCATCGATATGTTTTATAATAAACAGGTTACACGATATTTACAATATAAATGATATGGCAGAAATCCATAACATGTTTGAATTTTTACCAACTGAATTCATAAATAAAACAATAGTAAGGTTTCAACTGTCAACTACTAAATTAGACGGCGCAGTTACTAGTTCAGTTGTATACATGTACAACCTCATATTGTTTAAATGATTTGTTTCGACGACTGGTATTCACAATACTCGACATGCTATTTGATCTTCTGTGATGTTGATATCTCACGAGTTGTGTTGATGTCAATGTAAACAGTTTTTAACAATGTGTCACGTGACACATTGTTATAGTAGGCAATTTTGAAAACGACTCAGCGGAGGGGCTTATACGTTTGACGCTGGCCGGAGTAAGCCGGGGTACGCCGGTATATCCAAACCTCATTGCTTAAAAGGCGCCGATTTCATTCTAGCTTTTTGAAACGAATAGAACGGCGTACGCCTGATGCGTCAAACGTATAGCCCCTGACAGTTTGAACAGCCATAGGTTTCTCCTTTCGCCTGCAAAGTAGATCGACTTTAGCTGAAATGCGTGTGGATCGTGTTTGTGATCCCGACTTAAAAATAAACTAAAACCCGTTTCCGTTGCGTAATACACGTGTTAATGCTTTAAATCATTGTAACACTAATGTAGGCAAAATTCAGAGTATTTGAATTACTACACCATCAGGCAGATTCAGGATCAAGTCTTGTTTTGGCATCCCGCATGTATACATGTATTATGGAAATTAAACGTAATCGAGAGGAGTATTTGGATCCGACATTTCATACAATGTGAACATCCTTATTTCCATTAGTAAAATTACATGCGTGCTTAAAACGGAAATGGATAATAAAAGTGGGTTTTTGTTAAAGGGGGAGGTATTATAAACATAAACGATGAAGTAAATGAATGATACAATGTATTCGGTTTAATTGTCGGATTTCATCAAATGATTTTAAATCCATTCGGACTCGAAAAGCTGCATTGAATGACCACAAAACAGCGACCGATAGTGGCGACCCTTAACTTAGCGACCGATAGACGTTATTGAGATTATGCTGAGTTACTCCGCTTGAGTTAACGGTGTAACCGGTGAAGAGGTTAAATAATTTCTGTTACCTCCAGAGAGTTACAACGTGTTTACTGTTCGTTTTATAAACAATAGAAAATGATACTAGACGAGAAAGAATGGCCATCTTTGGCCAAGGCATGTTTGGTAAAGTGTTGAATTACATAATTGAAATCACTTAAATATTAACTTATCATATTTGCAGTCTCACGTAATTAAAAGCTTGTTTTTTTTAATATTTGAAGAAATGGATTACTTTGCATTTACTAGGCAATTTCCCCAGACTTTTTCCAACTTTACCGGTTAGTTTGTCTAGATCATCTTGTAACATAGTGCAACCTGTAAATATTTTAAATGCTCGGATTTAATTGAATATAGGTAGGAAGTGTCTCCTTGTCTGGTCCCTGGAATTTTATTGAGTGAACCAGACTTGGAGACTGTGCTTGTCTGGTGCAACTGGACAGAGACAAATGGGGGGGATATGTCTCAACGTCCAGCTCTATTTCTGTTAACCGACAACCTATACTGTAAAATTATTTGTAACATATTAAAAAACTTTATTACTTTAAATTTGAAATATTTGCTTGACCTGAGTGAGAGGAAAGCAGTGTCTTTATTTATGCTAAATTTACTAATAGTTCATTTTTCTACTATTGCATAACTTTGCAGTTAATGGGAGTGTGTCTTTAAATTCAACTGTTCACACATTTGTACAACACACATCCAATGTCAACATAAACAATATCGGATTTATTCAAAGATATAAATGTTCTTGTTATTACTGAAGCATAATATATTTCATTTATAGTATTGCTATGTTAGTGCTCACCATGTACATACTTCATTAATAGTGTTACTATTTAAGTGCTCACCATGTATACATTTCATTTAAACTGTTACTATGTTAATGCTCAAATACTTGCAATTTGTCTGTGTCCCATCATATCAAGGCAAATTGTGGCTTTAAAAAAGGACCCCTTGCCGTCTATCTGATGTCCATTAACTTCTTTCTTTAACAACATTTCTGAACTCACAGCATTAAACTTTAACAATCTTTTTATGAACCAGAAGGCCAAGGGCTTAAATAATTGGCATGCAGCATTGTTAACTAAACCTCTACCAAGATTGTTAAAATTCAACCCCTTGATCAATATTATCCCTATCAAGGACTCGCTTGGGTATAATGCCTAAAATACAAACATTTTAAATTCTTATTGTCTGAAACCAGAGTAACAGGTGGCCATTTAAACCCTCATGTTTTAACAAAATTGTTGCCATTTTCAACTTGGCGAGTTTTCAATTATAAATTGTAATATCTTCAGTATCAATGATCCCACTGTTCTGAACTCCACCTTCAAAATCTACAATGACAAATGTTTCATATAAATGCTCATTGTCCTTTTGTATTTAGCACATAGCTCTACATCCCAATGATAACATGATTGCATCTATCATACATTCATGGTACTTTGAAATTGTAAGTGAAACTTGTCACACCCAATGTATAAATCACTATTGATGGTTAAAGTGACATTATGCGCATCTTACTGCACAAAGTGTATTTTTGGTGACAGTTTTATAAAAGCAATTTTTGGTTGCTGTTCGTTTAAATGTGTTAAATTAATGATTATGCCGCATTAGTATTTGAAGTTGGTGCTTTAGATATAAAAAAATCGGACTGATAAAATGATAGTTGATTGTGTCGTTATTTATGTTGGTAGAGATTTCGGCAGTGGAAGGGAATCGACTCCTGCATGCAGTTGTTCTTTTCTTAAATTGACTCTCCCAGTCAAGAAAAATCAATATATGGAAACTTATTATTTCATACTGGTAGCGTGAAGAGTTTGGTATATTGGGATAAAAGCTATTATTTCCTCTACGCTTTTGTACACACACCATATTCAGCTGGATTTTTACTTGAAAAAAATGCGCATAATGTCACTTTAATACACTTAAGTATTCTACTATTAAATCATAGCTTTGTGAAAGACCATCTTCCGCATATACACTTGTGATGCATTTTCAATCTGATACATAAAACTGCATTTTATGATTTTAGCTCAAATGGACCAATAGTGCTATTAAGATCGCATTATGTCTATCATCCATCCATCCACAATTTCCTTTAACAACACCATGTTGTCTGAAACCATTATCTCATTGTTAAAACTTTCCAGGGATGTTTCTTGCATGAAGCTCTATCAATGTTGTTCAAAATATTTCATTCCATGCAGAACTCTAATTGCTATGGCAACAAATAGAAAACACTTAAAGACTCTTCTTCTCTAAAACCACAAGGCCTAGGGGTTAGATAGTTAGCATGTGGCATTGTCTACTGGATCTCTACCAAGATTACTCAAATTATGACCCCCATGTCAAAACTGAACCCAACCGAGGTGTCACTTGGCTTTACATAGGCTTATATGGGAAAAACTTCTAAAATCTTTCACTCTAAATTCACAAGACCTAAATATTAGATATTTGGCATATAGAAATGCCTAGTTCACCTTTACCAAGATTGTTCAAATTATGACCCCCAGGTCATGTGTTGAGGGTGCTGATAATGATTTTTGTGTGACTCAATGTAAAAGGTAATCAGAAATTTTTAACATATTTGGAATGCAACAAAAATGCGTTAAATACAGTCAAAGTTTGTGTAATGTCATATGTAAATGCAATGCAAGCTAGTATAATCATGAATATGGTTAAAAAAAACATTTATCCCATCAGCAACACAATTTCATAGATAGTATGTAATATGATCTCCAATTTTTGATCTCGTTCATTTGTTATTTGTTCGCTTTTTTGTACGTATGTTTTGTTACAATAGTTTATTTCATTTAACTATATTTTATATATTTAAAATATCATCTTATTTATCTTGCACCTATCGATATTCCAATGCCACAAGTTTTTCAAAATCCAATGCCTCAGTCAGTCCCAACTGTCATATAAAGGCTGTAACTCTCCTACATGGATTGATTGGGATTGCATTCCGTCCGTCTGTCTGTCTGTCCGTCAGTCCACCATTTCCTTCAAATGACATCTCTGAAACCACTGGTCCAATGTTGTAAAACTTTGCAGGGATGTTTCTTGCATGAAACTCTATCAAAATGTTCAATGATTTCCATTCCATGCAAAACTTTGGTTGCTTTGGCATAAAATACGAAACAATTAAAAAATATTCTCTAAAACCGCATGGTCAAGAACATAGATACTCTTAGCGAGGTATCACTCATTTTGCAGAGGACACATTGTTGTCAGCGCTTTCAGTGCTTTCATTATTTTCTTGCTGTACTTAGTAGTCATTTAGTTACAAATTGTTTTCTATATACATGTATTACATATAACTGTTCATTATACACTTGAAAATTCTAGCTTTTACACTTATTATTGAAAGAAAATCGTTTTTACGTTTTCCAATACACCGAAGACACCTGATCTGTGAAGCTTTTATATTTCTTTTTTTCAGAAGTACTATTTAAATCCTTAATTACATTTATTATTTGGTTTTGAAACATGAGTATTACGAGTAAAGTTAATGTTCTTAGAGACCAACTGTACGGTAAAATTGCTGTTCATTACGCAGAGAATAAATACTGCCTTTTCTATAAAGTACAAAAATTTATTCGTGTCAAACAATCAGTTACGATAAACCAGTCCTCCTGTTTCTTCTTTCATCAATTGTACACTCATTCTACACACCAATCTCTGTAAAAGCTGCTTCGTTTTGTTTTCCATCACATTCTTACTAGATTGTGTATCCAAGGATACTTGTATGCTAAAAGATTCAGTAACGACAACCATCAAATAAACTTATTGTAACCGTGCGGCTTATCTCTTTGCTTTCTGCAGCACAATAAACAGGAGAATATGGAGGTATTAGATGTTCTTATGTCTCCTTTCGGTGCTTCATTGATCACAGCGTCTCTAACACTATTGTGAATCATTCTATAATCACCTCCAATGTTTGTTTCTCCAACAGTTACCTCGCTAACATTACTCTGCATAGTGCTACATGTTTTCGATGTGCTGTCTTCTGAACCTCTGTCGGATGCATTATTATTTCTGTTATCGCACAATGTCTTTGGTGATGTGTTTTCGTCTTCAACTGTAGAGGTGAATGGAGTACTTTTTGGTGAATACGTTGTTGAAAGTTCGGTTTCATCTGACTCGGGGACTGTAGGCGTTCCTGTAGTACTAAGCACCATTTGACATGCGCTTGTGGTACATACTTAACGATACAGCTATGTGATTATAATGGCCTTTAGCTTTTAAAGCTTCTGTAAGAGATTTGACATTTGTTCCGGTACATGCTTTTAGCACAGAGTCCCACAGATAATCTTGTTGGCCCAAACGATTTGTACTGTCGCAAATCAAGGTATATAAGTCGGTACTGATGATATCTTTTCCGTATAGAACATCTGCCACGTACTTCAGATCGACACAGTCCTTCAGCTCGCATATTGGACACTGCCATGGTAATATAACATCGTTTTATCTTTGAACAGGTTGTACTGCTCTCTAACCTTAGCAACAGTTGCTTTTGAAAGTTTACGTGTACCTGCAATTATCAAAATGTATTTTATTGTACATAACATTTGTAGCTTAAGACACACGAGAAAAGTGTGCACATACGAACTAGATTTTAATAGTGCGTCACATACAAACCAGTAAGAATCCAGACTGACAGAGAGTACTCAGCCCTTACGCGCTGTAAACTATAACACTGTTATACGTAATATGACTTTTAACAGTTTTGTTAATAAACTTTCCTGTCCTCATGAAAATTAGCTTTCTTGCATATTTTTATTGTTAGAACAACGAAAAAGAAATCATATACGCTTACTTTGTTTCTTATCCATTTTTCTTTTTTTTTCAAGATATTTTTCTCTAATGAACCGAAAGAAGAATACCAGAAGTATTCAAGCGTCTCGTTGAAAGAAGAATACCAGAAGTATTCAAGCGTCTCGTTGAAAAAAAATAAGTAGAAGGTCAATGATTTAAAGTTCCTGGTTTTAAAATACATGTATTTCGTGTATGCTATGGAATGCCGGTTTGGATATGCCGATTGCTAATTGCTTATTGTTGTTTGCCAATTGCTTATTTGCCAATTGTTTTTTTTGCCAATTGCCTATTGCTTATTGCTGATACATATTGCTTTTACTTATTGCAATTTGCCTATTGCTATTTGCCAATTACTTATTTGCTAATTGCCAATTGCTTATTTGCTTATTGCTTATATGTTATTTGCTAAACATCATTATCCAATGGCCCTTTGCGACCCTATCTACGGTCTTTCGTGCGGTCCTATACGGTGCCTATTTATTGTGTGAAGGTTTTGATTGCTGTCCTATTTCAAGCAAGCATTAAGCGCTTTGAAATGCATTGTTTCTATTTTTATATATCTATCAAAAAAGTTCTTAAGTATGAAGTAATATCAAGGGATCGGACGTTATTAACGTCTCTCAGGTTTTCAACACAATCTAAATATTCCATCATTCTTAAAAGGCTGTCGGAACAGGAAATGACTGAGTCAAGAAGAATAGCAGCTCAGAGAATACATGTAGAGATTGCAATAATGAAACTGAAATCATGCCGTCTTTTAAACACTAAACATAACTATAAAATAGCATAAAAGCAATTGGCAATTAGTAAGTAACAAATAAGCAATTAGTAAGTAACAAATAAGCAATTGGCAAATAGCAATAAGCAATTGGCAAATAGAAATAGGCAAATAGCAACAAGCAATTGGCAAATAGTAAATTAGCAATTGGCAAATAGTAAATAAGCAATTGGCAAATAGCAATAAGTAATAGCAATTAGCAAAAAGCAATTGGCAAATAGCAACAAGCAAATGGCATGTCCCAACCGGCATTCCATACTATGCCTTACATAAATCTCAAATGCATGGAAATGTAAATACAAGAATTGACCATGTAACAGAGTCGTGTTACAGAACTCTAATATGCTGTTTGTTATTACATTGATTGTGCAATAACGTTATAATACATGGTTTTATAAAAAGTTATATAATTTCAACAGAGAAAATGCGACATAATAGTGTTCTTACCTGAATAACAACTGGACGGGATAGGATTCGCCTTCAACGTAGTGAATAACTACAGGCTTTGACAAGATTATGTGAATTCAAGATGATAATACATTCATTAGACATACTAGCACAATTTGAACAACATGAATAAGTTAACACTGTATTTAGTCAAGATTGCATAAAAGTTCTACAAAATAAGATGTCGTATTGAAAAGTTAACGTGCTATTTAGACAATCTAGCATATAATTATGAGTCACACAATATAACAACAGAATAAGAAGGTATTATGAAAAACAGACATTACAACATGACACGTGCACAAGACAGCATAACACTTTTAAAAGAAGACATAACAGTTCATTGACAAGACTTCACAATAATTTAAGAAAATGGAAGACAATTTGAACAAGACAGGTCACTTAGATAACAAGAGAACTTGTTACGTTTTAGCATAAGACTGCTACGGTGTTCCATAACCAATAACATCAATGACATGAAATCAAAGTCTTAAAAAGGACTGTTTGGAGTTTAGAAAAAATAATGCTACCTCATTTATAATACAGTCGCCAACAGTATGTGCAGGAGAAAAGTTTGGACAGTATTTATCACTTCAGATCAGAATTTACATAGCAGAATGAATGACCTTCGGGAGACTGTTTTAGGCAATGGTAATGTACGTTGTACTGCACCAGGTGTACTTTCTGTGTACAAAATAAGACTATCTGGAAGTTCTTCTTGTCAGCTTCGTAAAATATATTACTCTTCTCATGTGTGTCCTTTTCTAGGCTAACGACGATTTAGGTTGTGTGGTTGTAAAGTGTATTGTCAAGTTACATCTTGAAAAGATCAATAAAACGGGATTTTTTTACTTCGGTTTTTACTATGACAGTTATAAGAATTGACCGAAGAGAGGTGAATGTTCCTGAAAATGATAGCGGAGAAAGGGGGTGGATACCACAAGCACGCCAATAAAACAACCAAAGAGTAACTTCTATATATGACTCCAGCAGCAGCAGCAGCATCAGCATCAGCTCTGAGACGGATGTTATATCAGCCACAAGAGAGTCGTATAAATGCGAGATAACGCTTTGCAAGATAAAACCAACACACGCACAAGGACAAACGTTGCGCGAGTTTTATCTTGAGAACAAAATGACATCAGCAAGTTTTATAATACATCCAGATAATAACAGTTATTTACGATATGCATGTGACAGGTTGGCAAAATTCATGAACTAGGATCATATAGCAAAACTAGGAAAATACCTTGATAAACGTTTAATCACATGCACGTACATGCATAGTGAAATTCGGTTGTGTTTTTTTTGTGTGTGCAAAATTTATTACTTCTAACGTATATTATATCGTTTTTATTTTAAAGCTGCTCGCAGATACATTTTTGTGAAAAAAGTACCTTCAAAAACGCCTTTAAAATCTATAAATAAGAAGAAGACATCTATTGAAACTAATTAATCGATACACGTCATTTATGTATAACTTATGCATGAAAATATGCACCACAACTACAAACATTTTTGAATTTATCGCAGTTTTAAAGTTTTTAAGTAGAAATGTTTGCCTTTTTACGTTAATGTTCTTTTTCTGTATAACTTCTACGAAGTGATGTTTGAGATCTGAATACGCTGTGGGGAAGACATTTCTATTTTCCATTTTTTTCCTTAGCTTTAAATATTCGATGATGACTGATATTTAGTACTATTTACACTTACACCGTATGTGAAAAGAGCAATGATGACCTTTCTAATTCCAGTACAACATCTCACGGTGTAAAGTTCTTTTAGATATGTAAAACATATTATTATATCTTCAGTAATTTTGATAACGTCACGAGTGCTGCTGTTTACAGTATCAGCAGTTTTAAAATATTTATTATGTTCATAGTAGTTATTTAGTCAAATATTATTTTCTATGTATTCCATGTAACTGCTTAATTTAGAATTATAACAATACTGTTATGGTTTAAGAAAAACTGTTTTCAAATATACTGAAGACACGTGCTCTGTGGAGCTTTTAGATTTTTGTAACAGGCCTACTTAGATCCATTATTACATTTCTTATTTGATCTGTAAAAACGAGGAAACCCATACTTTACATATTGAGTGTAGTCTATACGGAGAAAACACATACCGGTATTGCCACTTGAGGAGGATTAAAGTTTAGGTTCTTAGAGACCCATTGATCGAAAAACATGTTAGCGGGACAATTGCAGGGTCCAATTGCTGTTCCGTACGCAGAGAATAAATACTGTCTCTTAGATAAAAGTACAAAGATTGTCAAAGACCGATCACAGCATATTTGTGTAATCATTGACGATTTTGTTAGTGTTAAACATTTCAGTTACCATAAACAAGTCTTCTTTCATTTATTGCACACATTTATTATGCACACCAATCTCTGTAAAAGTTGCTTCGTAGTTGTTTTTGTTCATACCATTCTCATTAGATTGCCTTTCCAAGGATACTGGCATGTTAAACGATATCATTTTATAGCCACGAGACTATTACCACTAGTTAACTTAACTCATTGTAATTGTGTCGCTCATGTCTTGTCTTTTTGCAGCACATGAAGCAGGAAAATATGGAGGTATTAGATGGTCTTGTTTCTACTTTCGGTGCATCTAAGACTTGGCTAACACTATCGTAAATGGATCCAACATCACCTCCAATGTTTGCTCTTACAACAGTTACCTCGCTAACATTACTATGTATATCACTATATGTCTTCGCTGTGCTGTCTTCTGAACCTCTGTCGGTTGAATTATTCTTTCTGTCGTCGTACAATGTTTTTGGTAATGTGGTTTCGTCTTCAAATGTAGAGGTAAATGGAGTACTATTTGGTGAATACGTGGTTGAACTTTCGGTTTCATCTGACTCGGGCTTTCTAGGGACTGGAGGCGTTCCTGTATTATTACATAGGCAAGAAACATCATTTGACATGCGCTTGTGGTAAATACTTAAAGATTCAGCTATATGATTATAATGCCCTTTAGCTTTTAAAGCATCTGTAAGAAGTTTGATATTTGCTCCAGTACATGCTTTTAACACAGAGTTCCACAGATAATCTTGTTGGCCCAAAGGATTCGTACTGTTACAAATCATGGAATATAAGCCGGTACTGATGATCTCCTTTCCGAACAGAACATCCGCGACGTACTTCAGATCGACACAGTCCTTCAACTCGCACATTGGGCATTTCCATGGTCCCATGTTCATATTTATGAAAATGTTATACTGCTTCCAAACCTTGTCAACAGTCGTCGGGCAATGATTGGCCAATGTATCAGTGAATTTAATCATGGTATCAAAACTTCGCCCTTTTATTAGAAGTATTAACTTCCGAACTTGATCTTTTCTGTTAGTTTTCTCCCGTATTTCTTTGCATTCATCCTCTGTTATGCAACCTTCTTGGATCAGAATGTCAGGTATTTCACTTTCGTTGAATGGCATGGTATCCACGATGTCTGCAATACATGTCTGAATTGCTCTTGAAAGTTTACGTGTATTTCCTGAAATTATCAAGATGCATTGCTTTGTACTATTGCAACTCATACGAACTTAATTTTAATAGTGCGAAACATACAAATCAGTAAAAAAATCACGAATAGAATCCATGCAGACTATATGTTACGAACCGATAAACATAACACTCAGCCCTTACGCGCTGTGTTACAACTTACAGGTAAAATGATTCCACAGTTTTGTTACTTAACTTTCATGTTCTGATAAAAATTTGCTTTCTTGTATTATTATTATTGTAAGATCAACGAAAAAGGAATCATATACACTTACTTTGTCCCTTATCCATTTTTCTTGTTATTGTCGAGAACTTGACATATTGTGTTTTGTATATATGATGACGTAACAATGTTTTTGGTGCATAAAGTACCATTTGTAGATGCGTAATTTTGTTATCTCACTTTTCTGAAAGTTTCATGCTAAGAAAGGGAATAGTTTTGTGGCAATTCTGTAGATTGAGATTGCAAGTCGGAACTCAATATTGCCAAAATTGAAAATCCTTTCTTAATCACTATTTTGGTTCATTATTCAGCAAATCATGACTGTAGTTTATGTATATATTGATCTCATTCACTCATAAAGAGTCTTAGTGTTTAATTATGTTGATTTATTGAGAGTTTTGTGAAACTGCATTCTAAGTGATGCTGGTCGGATGCTAAAAATAGACCAAATATAAGAATGCTTCAAAGCCATCATTTTGAGTCAGTCAGCATAATTTTAAGGCTACCATATTATTATATATATTAAAACCTTTGTTTGTGAGGAATTTCACAACATGACATGCAGGATTTTGTCTGCAAACTAAGTTTCTCTTCCTTCTTTTCATTCTGCTAGGCTGTATCTTTATGTAACAGGTGCTTGGAAAATGAATATCAGCTAGTTTAATATGTTAACAAGAAGTTAGTGGCAAATGGTTGAAGAGCTAGGTTTTTGAATAGTAAGGCTTTGTTTTAAGTATACTTTTGTATTTTTTGAGACCTTTAATTTGTTGTAATTGGCAAAATCAGCTCTTAGAAGTGACCACTCATTTTGGTCTGCCATTTTGATTTTTCCCCATTTTTGGAGGGAGAGAAATAGCTGCTATTTTAATTGCTTTAAAGAATTATCTGGTAGTTAAGACTTATGTGTTAGGGTGCATAATTTTATATAGATTACATTGAAATATTTTGTTTTTGATGACAATTTTTGGTTTTGTTGCTTTTGTTGGAAAATGTAATTTATGGGAGGAGTTAGAGTTTAAATGCCAATCATGTGAAAAATTAGATTGGTCTTTTAGCCAATCAGAAGACAGCATTTCTTCTCCTCTATATAAGGCCTGGGTCCCTAGGCTTATGAGCTTTTTACTTTTGGACTTTTTGGCACTATGGACTAAAACTAGTAAATTCTATTCAAAATTAATACAGAAATTAATTACATTAGAGTGACAACAATTAGTTAATATTTTTGATGAGTAAACTCTGAGAATAAAAACAATGAAAATTTGGAATTTTATCATGGAACTTTATTGGACATGAAGATTTCTCTGGGAATAATTTTAACTAAATATCTTACGTTGTGCTTGAATATTCTCAACATCCTAAACAGGCACTTTTGTGATACAGTTTAAGATTGGTGTGTAAACTATGAAAACAAGACATAACATTTGAAGCACACTGAATAACTCTTAGACTTTTTGTAAATATATGTAGAACTTGTTGCTGAGGTAAAATAAATGTATGAAAACAAATGGTGTTGGCTTTTTCAACGGAATAGTTAAGGAATGAAAGGGAGATAACAAATAAGAAAACTTGATCCCAGAACTTAAGCCATTTACCCTGGCAACACAGAACAATTTGAACAATGGAACATTTAATGCACTCGGCTCTTGAACCCCGAGTGTAAAAGACTTCTGACCGGTCTTATAAATGGTCAGTGGTGTCGGTCATCCTGATTAATAAATTGAAAGCCCACGAACTAAGTCTATTTCGAGGATCATTTGAAACCGAGCTTGCCCCCGAAGGGCAGGTTTACCACAACTGGCGTCAGAAGCGGGGATTTTCAACACTGGAATACTATTAATTCAGCCATTGGAAATCATTAAATTTTGTGAACCAATTCAAATGAAACTTGGAATTGCAGTGAATTTGGAATAAGGTTGGAGTTATAATTTTCAGTTTATAATTACTGAATTAAGGAACTACCCCTTGAAATCTAAGAAGTTAAACATTTCATTACTAATACTAACATTTTCTGAAGGAGATCTCGGCTGTTGAGAACCTTCTATATATTTTTACAGGTAGCGCCGTTTGAACTTTAGAGCTAGTTCTGGCACATTTTTACTCTTTTTCCGTTCTATCATAAGTTGCCTGCATTTATTTTACTTTTTGTAGCGCTGTTTGAACAGCCTTAGAGCTAGTTCCGGCACATTTTTTCTCTTTTTCTACTCTATTGTAGGTTAAGTGCATGCATTTGTTTTTACTGTTTGTATAGAGCCGTTTGAACTGTAGTTCTAGTTCCGGCACATTTTTTCTCTTTTTCCTTTCTATTAAAAGTTGCATGTTTTATTTTTATTATTTGTAACGCTGTTTGAACAGTCTTAGAACTAGTTCCAGCACATTTTTTCTCTGCTTCCATTCTATTGCAAGGTGCATGCATACATTGAAGGAGATCTCTGCTGCTGAGAACCTTCAATTTAGTAACTAAGTCAATTTTAGCAGATTAGTGAAATTTTCTTTCAATTTCTGAAGGAGATCTCTGCTGCTGAGAACCTTCAGCTTAGATATTAAGTACAATTTCTGAAGGAGATCTCTGCTGTTGAGAACCTTCAATTTAGCTGCTAAGTTAATATTTGAAGGAGATCTCTGCTGTTGAGAACCTTCTATTTACTAACACTTTTCGAAGGATATCTCGGATGTGAGAACCTTCTTATTGCTAACCTTTAAGGGGGTAGTTCTTGTGCCAAAGTGTTAAGTTGTATGGATTGAAAGAAAAGTGATACTATTTTAAGAAAATGAAAGTTGAGGAGTTTCTGACCTATTCTAGGAATAGTGAGAGTGAATAATTTATTCACTAATTTAAAAATGGATCTTGGTTCTGGAGCTCTATCTACTCTCCAGCAATTTGGGGACTCTGAAAGTCCACCATCCTCAGAGAATATAGTACCAGATAGTCAGAATTAATATAGAAAGAAATGAATGAACACATGGGATCTTGTCATAATTATGGACCTACCACTATTCCATTTTTAAATGACAGGAATCATTCTAAAGACTTCAAACCCAGAACACCGTCATTTGATGGCAAACCCGACACTTGGGAGCCATTTCTTCCGCAGCTAAGGCTTATGTCACGCAATTTTGGCTGGAATGATGACACATTTCGGGAACAGTTACTATTTGTGATAAAAGGAGAGGCACTACTGTTTGTGTCAAATCTCCCACCTACAGTACTAGAGGACACGTATGGCTTAATTTGCATTATGGGACAGCAGTTTGGGCAGTGTCTACTAGCAGAGACTCATAGGGCTAACCTATACAACTTGAAGAAGCAATCCAAAGAAACCCTTCAGCAATATGGTGCTTGTGTTAGCCAATTAATGTCAAGGTCATACCCATGTATGCAGGGTACACCTATATTTGAAACTCTGGCCATTGAACATTTACTGAAGGGCCACCATAACCAAAAGATTGCATATGAAATTCTCACTAAAAGACCCAGGGATATGACAGAGGCTATGAACATGATTAACTGGCATGAGGCCTGTCGTCAACACACAGTGAAATCCTCTGGGCTACGACAACTTTATAAAAGAAGGACAAGTGAAACTAAGGGGGAATATGAAAATGAAACATCTGTTTCTAAAATGAGGCATATTTACAGCAGAAAAACTGTAACTGAAGAGAGAATCAACCAATTATGGCGTGAAATGCAGAATTACGCCACACAACCGTTTGAAAAAATAGTCACGGTTGGATCAGATGAAGTACCAGAGAATAGAACGAGATCACAAAGTGACTGGAAGCACAAGCAGGACCCAGGATGTTTTCGCTGTAATGAAAGGACTCATATAGCACCACGTTGCCCCATGAACTTTCGTTCAAAGAAAAACAGCTCTGGAAAGCAACAGTCACAGGAAAACAAGGAAGGGCTGTGTTAGATGTTTACAGTGCAGCCCATGACAATTTGAATACATTTAAAAGCATAAAGGGGAATAACTTCTGAACTGTTCTGTTAAGAATGATATAAAGGATGAAGTGTTATATTCCCCAAAGAAGATATTACAAACAGTGTAAATAATAATACATCTACTTTCTATGTAGGAACTTACTAGATTTTATATTTATGTGTTCCAGGTGACATTGACATTTATAGTGAGGAAATGTTTATAGACTCACTTGGATACAATTTTAGTTTAAATAATAATACATGTACTTCCTATATATATATAGGAACTTACTAGATTTTATATTTATGTGTTCCAGCTGACACTGACATTCATATTGTGGAAATTTTTATATACTCACTTGGGAACAATTCTAAGGTTTATTTTTAATATCTTTAAATAATGGTGGATTATTACTATATGCGTTGTGCCTTTACTGTTGATATCAGTAGAACTGAGCCATTTTGTTTTTTCTGTTTTTGTGTATTTTTCTTGTAAGCGGTGGGTGCGCCACCTTTTCGAAGGTTGGGGTATGTCCAGTCTGTCATTAGGGTGAAGTGATTTGTGATAACACCAACTTTTCCGAGGTTGGGGTATGTCCAGTCTGTCATTAGGGTGAAGTGATTTGTGATAACACTTCACTGCTTCGGCAACTAATGGGGCTTACTTATTGTTTCCTGGTTTGCGCAGCCAGAGGTTGTTAGGTGATACCTTAAATTTATAGATTGAACACTTATCTGTATCTGGTATCACCTGAGGTATGTTTTGTCATGTTAGGATTTTATGAGGCTTCACGGCCTTGGTGCTGTTTGAGTACTTATATGTTACATTCTTAGTGTATTCAACAGTTATATACTGTGTAAGGCATAAGTACTTTAAGCATTTATTTTTGGCTGGCTTGAGTATTAAAAGAAGCCACTACTTTTGATATTTGGTGACACTTAATTTAATGCTTTCAAAAGTTAGGCATTTCTGTGTTTACCAAGGTTGTCTGTTGGTACAGTCAGTAATTAAACTGCCAGATTGAACACTTATCTGTCTCTTTACTGTCTGGGGGTGACTGCAAGTGTATGGTAGTACTTCTTTGGTAGGCATGTTGGAGTAAGGTTGCACATATGGTAAGAGTACATTATTATGATTGGACTGATAATGCCTTGCGTCTAAATTTTGGATGGAACTTGATGATAAAAGTATACATTCATGATAAGATTTTTGTATTTTTCATTCAGAAGTTACTGCTCCAATTTGAATTTGCTAAAGGTGATGTATTTTGAGCCCATTAGCTGGCATGAGAGCAGAAAGTTTAGAGGTCCGAGTTGTATATATGTCCGTATCTTTGGGAATACTATGAATCATGTTATTTGTTATTGTGTTTGAATATATTTGAGATTATTGTTTTTGTAATAATAAAACAAAACATTGCTATTTGATGCATAATTTCAGTTACCTGAAATGGTATTTTTGTTGCATTCCGGGGTCGGAATGGAATGCATTTTGGGTAAAATGCATTTTTTCCCAAGGGGGAGCTGTTGTCGAGAACTTGACATATTGTGTTTTGTATATATGATGACGTAACAATGTTTTTGGTGCATAAAGTACCATTTGTAGATGCGTAATTTTGTTATCTCACTTTTCTGAAAGTTTCATGCTAAGAAAGGGAATAGTTTTGTGGCAATTCTGTAGATTGAGATTGCAAGTCGGAACTCAATATTGCCAAAATTGAAAATCCTTTCTTAATCACTATTTTGGTTCATTATTCAGCAAATCATGACTGTAGTTTATGTATATATTGATCTCATTCACTCATAAAGAGTCTTAGTGTTTAATTATGTTGATTTATTGAGAGTTTTGTGAAACTGCATTCTAAGTGATGCTGGTCGGATGCTAAAAATAGACCAAATATAAGAATGCTTCAAAGCCATCATTTTGAGTCAGTCAGCATAATTTTAAGGCTACCATATCATTATATATATTAAAACCTTTGTTTGTGAGGAATTTCACAACATGACATGCAGGATTTTGTCTGCAAACTAAGTTTCTCTTCCTTCTTTTCATTCTGCTAGGCTGTATCTTTATGTAACAGGTGCTTGGAAAATGAATATCAGCTAGTTTAATATGTTAACAAGAAGTTAGTGGCAAATGGTTGAAGAGCTAGGTTTTTGAATAGTAAGGCTTTGTTTTAAGTATACTTTTGTATTTTTTGAGACCTTTAATTTGTTGTAATTGGCAAAATCAGCTCTTAGAAGTGACCACTCATTTTGGTCTGCCATTTTGATTTTTCCCCATTTTTGGAGGGAGAGAAATAGCTGCTATTTTAATTGCTTTAAAGAATTATCTGGTAGTTAAGACTTATGTGTTAGGGTGCATAATTTTATATAGATTACATTGAAATATTTTGTTTTTGATGACAATTTTTGGTTTTGTTGCTTTTGTTGGAAAATGTAATTTATGGGAGGAGTTAGAGTTTAAATGCCAATCATGTGAAAAATTAGATTGGTCTTTTAGCCAATCAGAAGACAGCATTTCTTCTCCTCTATATAAGGCCTGGGTCCCTAGGCTTATGAGCTTTTTACTTTTGGACTTTTTGGCACTATGGACTAAAACTAGTAAATTCTATTCAAAATTAATACAGAAATTAATTACATTAGAGTGACAACAATTAGTTAATATTTTTGATGAGTAAACTCTGAGAATAAAAACAATGAAAATTTGGAATTTTATCATGGAACTTTATTGGACATGAAGATTTCTCTGGGAATAATTTTAACTAAATATCTTACGTTGTGCTTGAATATTCTCAACATCCTAAACAGGCACTTTTGTGATACAGTTTAAGATTGGTGTGTAAACTATGAAAACAAGACATAACATTTGAAGCACACTGAATAACTCTTAGACTTTTTGTAAATATATGTAGAACTTGTTGCTGAGGTAAAATAAATGTATGAAAACAAATGGTGTTGGCTTTTTCAACGGAATAGTTAAGGAATGAAAGGGAGATAACAAATAAGAAAACTTGATCCCAGAACTTAAGCCATTTACCCTGGCAACACAGAACAATTTGAACAATGGAACATTTAATGCACTCGGCTCTTGAACCCCGAGTGTAAAAGACTTCTGACCGGTCTTATAAATGGTCAGTGGTGTCGGTCATCCTGATTAATAAATTGAAAGCCCACGAACTAAGTCTATTTCGAGGATCATTTGAAACCGAGCTTGCCCCCGAAGGGCAGGTTTACCACAACTGGCGTCAGAAGCGGGGATTTTCAACACTGGAATACTATTAATTCAGCCATTGGAAATCATTAAATTTTGTGAACCAATTCAAATGAAACTTGGAATTGCAGTGAATTTGGAATAAGGTTGGAGTTATAATTTTCAGTTTATAATTACTGAATTAAGGAACTACCCCTTGAAATCTAAGAAGTTAAACATTTCATTACTAATACTAACATTTTCTGAAGGAGATCTCGGCTGTTGAGAACCTTCTATATATTTTTTACAGGTAGCGCCGTTTGAACTTTAGAGCTAGTTCTGGCACATTTTTACTCTTTTTCCGTTCTATCATAAGTTGCCTGCATTTATTTTACTTTTTGTAGCGCTGTTTGAACAGCCTTAGAGCTAGTTCCGGCACATTTTTTCTCTTTTTCTACTCTATTGTAGGTTAAGTGCATGCATTTGTTTTTACTGTTTGTATAGAGCCGTTTGAACTGTAGTTCTAGTTCCGGCACATTTTTTCTCTTTTTCCTTTCTATTAAAAGTTGCATGTTTTATTTTTATTATTTGTAACGCTGTTTGAACAGTCTTAGAACTAGTTCCAGCACATTTTTTCTCTGCTTCCATTCTATTGCAAGGTGCATGCATACATTGAAGGAGATCTCTGCTGCTGAGAACCTTCAATTTAGTAACTAAGTCAATTTTAGCAGATTAGTGAAATTTTCTTTCAATTTCTGAAGGAGATCTCTGCTGCTGAGAACCTTCAGCTTAGATATTAAGTACAATTTCTGAAGGAGATCTCTGCTGTTGAGAACCTTCAATTTAGCTGCTAAGTTAATATTTGAAGGAGATCTCTGCTGTTGAGAACCTTCTATTTACTAACACTTTTCGAAGGATATCTCGGATGTGAGAACCTTCTTATTGCTAACCTTTAAGGGGGTAGTTCTTGTGCCAAAGTGTTAAGTTGTATGGATTGAAAGAAAAGTGATACTATTTTAAGAAAATGAAAGTTGAGGAGTTTCTGACCTATTCTAGGAATAGTGAGAGTGAATAATTTATTCACTAATTTAAAAATGGATCTTGGTTCTGGAGCTCTATCTACTCTCCAGCAATTTGGGGACTCTGAAAGTCCACCATCCTCAGAGAATATAGTACCAGATAGTCAGAATTAATATAGAAAGAAATGAATGAACACATGGGATCTTGTCATAATTATGGACCTACCACTATTCCATTTTTAAATGACAGGAATCATTCTAAAGACTTCAAACCCAGAACACCGTCATTTGATGGCAAACCCGACACTTGGGAGCCATTTCTTCCGCAGCTAAGGCTTATGTCACGCAATTTTGGCTGGAATGATGACACATTTCGGGAACAGTTACTATTTGTGATAAAAGGAGAGGCACTACTGTTTGTGTCAAATCTCCCACCTACAGTACTAGAGGACACGTATGGCTTAATTTGCATTATGGGACAGCAGTTTGGGCAGTGTCTACTAGCAGAGACTCATAGGGCTAACCTATACAACTTGAAGAAGCAATCCAAAGAAACCCTTCAGCAATATGGTGCTTGTGTTAGCCAATTAATGTCAAGGTCATACCCATGTATGCAGGGTACACCTATATTTGAAACTCTGGCCATTGAACATTTACTGAAGGGCCACCATAACCAAAAGATTGCATATGAAATTCTCACTAAAAGACCCAGGGATATGACAGAGGCTATGAACATGATTAACTGGCATGAGGCCTGTCGTCAACACACAGTGAAATCCTCTGGGCTACGACAACTTTATAAAAGAAGGACAAGTGAAACTAAGGGGGAATATGAAAATGAAACATCTGTTTCTAAAATGAGGCATATTTACAGCAGAAAAACTGTAACTGAAGAGAGAATCAACCAATTATGGCGTGAAATGCAGAATTACGCCACACAACCGTTTGAAAAAATAGTCACGGTTGGATCAGATGAAGTACCAGAGAATAGAACGAGATCACAAAGTGACTGGAAGCACAAGCAGGACCCAGGATGTTTTCGCTGTAATGAAAGGACTCATATAGCACCACGTTGCCCCATGAACTTTCGTTCAAAGAAAAACAGCTCTGGAAAGCAACAGTCACAGGAAAACAAGGAAGGGCTGTGTTAGATGTTTACAGTGCAGCCCATGACAATTTGAATACATTTAAAAGCATAAAGGGGAATAACTTCTGAACTGTTCTGTTAAGAATGATATAAAGGATGAAGTGTTATATTCCCCAAAGAAGATATTACAAACAGTGTAAATAATAATACATCTACTTTCTATGTAGGAACTTACTAGATTTTATATTTATGTGTTCCAGGTGACATTGACATTTATAGTGAGGAAATGTTTATAGACTCACTTGGATACAATTTTAGTTTAAATAATAATACATGTACTTCCTATATATATATAGGAACTTACTAGATTTTATATTTATGTGTTCCAGCTGACACTGACATTCATATTGTGGAAATTTTTATATACTCACTTGGGAACAATTCTAAGGTTTATTTTTAATATCTTTAAATAATGGTGGATTATTACTATATGCGTTGTGCCTTTACTGTTGATATCAGTAGAACTGAGCCATTTTGTTTTTTCTGTTTTTGTGTATTTTTCTTGTAAGCGGTGGGTGCGCCACCTTTTCGAAGGTTGGGGTATGTCCAGTCTGTCATTAGGGTGAAGTGATTTGTGATAACACTTCACTGCCTCGGCAACTAATGGGGCTTACTATTTTTTGTGTTTAGTACTAGTTATTCTTGTAAGCGGTGGGTGCACCAACTTTTCCGAGGTTGGGGTATGTCCAGTCTGTCATTAGGGTGAAGTGATTTGTGATAACACTTCACTGCTTCGGCAACTAATGGGGCTTACTTATTGTTTCCTGGTTTGCGCAGCCAGAGGTTGTTAGGTGATACCTTAAATTTATAGATTGAACACTTATCTGTATCTGGTATCACCTGAGGTATGTTTTGTCATGTTAGGATTTTATGAGGCTTCACGGCCTTGGTGCTGTTTGAGTACTTATATGTTACATTCTTAGTGTATTCAACAGTTATATACTGTGTAAGGCATAAGTACTTTAAGCATTTATTTTTGGCTGGCTTGAGTATTAAAAGAAGCCACTACTTTTGATATTTGGTGACACTTAATTTAATGCTTTCAAAAGTTAGGCATTTCTGTGTTTACCAAGGTTGTCTGTTGGTACAGTCAGTAATTAAATTGCCAGATTGAACACTTATCTGTCTCTTTACTGTCTGGGGGTGACTGCAAGTGTATGGTAGTACTTCTTTGGTAGGCATGTTGGAGTAAGGTTGCACATATGGTAAGAGTACATTATTATGATTGGACTGATAATGCCTTGCGTCTAAATTTTGGATGGAACTTGATGATAAAAGTATACATTCATGATAAGATTTTTGTATTTTTCATTCAGAAGTTACTGCTCCAATTTGAATTTGCTAAAGGTGATGTATTTTGAGCCCATTAGCTGGCATGAGAGCAGAAAGTTTAGAGGTCCGAGTTGTATATATGTCCGTATCTTTGGGAATACTATGAATCATGTTATTTGTTATTGTGTTTGAATATATTTGAGATTATTGTTTTTGTAATAATAAAACAAAACATTGCTATTTGATGCATAATTTCAGTTACCTGAAATGGTATTTTTGTTGCATTCCGGGGTCGGAATGGAATGCATTTTGGGTAAAATGCATTTTTTCCCAAGGGGGAGCTGTTGTCGAGAACTTGACATATTGTGTTTTGTATATATGATGACGTAACAATGTTTTTGGTGCATAAAGTACCATTTGTAGATGCGTAATTTTGTTATCTCACTTTTCTGAAAGTTTCATGCTAAGAAAGGGAATAGTTTTGTGGCAATTCTGTAGATTGAGATTGCAAGTCGGAACTCAATATTGCCAAAATTGAAAATCCTTTCTTAATCACTATTTTGGTTCATTATTCAGCAAATCATGACTGTAGTTTATGTATATATTGATCTCATTCACTCATAAAGAGTCTTAGTGTTTAATTATGTTGATTTATTGAGAGTTTTGTGAAACTGCATTCTAAGTGATGCTGGTCGGATGCTAAAAATAGACCAAATATAAGAATGCTTCAAAGCCATCATTTTGAGTCAGTCAGCATAATTTTAAGGCTACCATATTATTATATATATTAAAACCTTTGTTTGTGAGGAATTTCACAACATGACATGCAGGATTTTGTCTGCAAACTAAGTTTCTCTTCCTTCTTTTCATTCTGCTAGGCTGTATCTTTATGTAACAGGTGCTTGGAAAATGAATATCAGCTAGTTTAATATGTTAACAAGAAGTTAGTGGCAAATGGTTGAAGAGCTAGGTTTTTGAATAGTAAGGCTTTGTTTTAAGTATACTTTTGTATTTTTTGAGACCTTTAATTTGTTGTAATTGGCAAAATCAGCTCTTAGAAGTGACCACTCATTTTGGTCTGCCATTTTGATTTTTCCCCATTTTTGGAGGGAGAGAAATAGCTGCTATTTTAATTGCTTTAAAGAATTATCTGGTAGTTAAGACTTATGTGTTAGGGTGCATAATTTTATATAGATTACATTGAAATATTTTGTTTTTGATGACAATTTTTGGTTTTGTTGCTTTTGTTGGAAAATGTAATTTATGGGAGGAGTTAGAGTTTAAATGCCAATCATGTGAAAAATTAGATTGGTCTTTTAGCCAATCAGAAGACAGCATTTCTTCTCCTCTATATAAGGCCTGGGTCCCTAGGCTTATGAGCTTTTTACTTTTGGACTTTTTGGCACTATGGACTAAAACTAGTAAATTCTATTCAAAATTAATACAGAAATTAATTACATTAGAGTGACAACAATTAGTTAATATTTTTGATGAGTAAACTCTGAGAATAAAAACAATGAAAATTTGGAATTTTATCATGGAACTTTATTGGACATGAAGATTTCTCTGGGAATAATTTTAACTAAATATCTTACGTTGTGCTTGAATATTCTCAACATCCTAAACAGGCACTTTTGTGATACAGTTTAAGATTGGTGTGTAAACTATGAAAACAAGACATAACATTTGAAGCACACTGAATAACTCTTAGACTTTTTGTAAATATATGTAGAACTTGTTGCTGAGGTAAAATAAATGTATGAAAACAAATGGTGTTGGCTTTTTCAACGGAATAGTTAAGGAATGAAAGGGAGATAACAAATAAGAAAACTTGATCCCAGAACTTAAGCCATTTACCCTGGCAACACAGAACAATTTGAACAATGGAACATTTAATGCACTCGGCTCTTGAACCCCGAGTGTAAAAGACTTCTGACCGGTCTTATAAATGGTCAGTGGTGTCGGTCATCCTGATTAATAAATTGAAAGCCCACGAACTAAGTCTATTTCGAGGATCATTTGAAACCGAGCTTGCCCCCGAAGGGCAGGTTTACCACATTATTTTTCTCTTATAAAACCGAAACGAAAATACCAGAAACATTCATTGACAAGCGTCTCATTGATAAAAGATAAATAGATGATCAAATAACGTTAAGTTCCTGGTTTAAAGACACGCTTGTTTAGTATATGCCTTACGTAAATCTCAAATGCATGAAAATGTAAATAAAAAGTTCATAGAAGTGTATATATTGACCATGTAACTTTAAGAGCATTATTCCTTTCCTGCCGCGTTACAGAACTCTATCATTGTAAAACACAATTTTTCTACTCTTTGCATATAGAGACAAAATCGTGAGTCATGTTGGAATCTTCGTTATCTTTACACACGTTTTGACCCGAATATATCTCCCGGGAAAGCGAATATATGTAGCATTAGCATATAGGCCCTAGCCAAACTATATCTATTCAATGGAAATCTGTCGATCTTTAGAACATAATTTATATAGCAGAATGGATGACCTGCATATTTAAGCCTGTGACAATAAACATTGTACTAGTGTTATTAGTGTATGACTCGTGTACAAAAGAAGACTGACTGGAAGTTCTTCTCATCAGCGGTTGCCTTGTGTCTTCGCAAAACAATGCAACTCTCCCAATGTGAATCTTTGTCTATTATTGTCTGTTTGGTTATAAAGCGTTTTGTCAAATTGCATCTTTAAATGATCAATAGAACGGCAATTTTCTTTTCCTTCGCTTTTTACTATGACAGCTAAAAGAATGAACCGAAGAAAAAAATCTTCTTGTTTGTAGCATTGTCTATTGGGCCTTTCGGCCTCCTTTTTTGTTTTTTGAAACTACAGAAATGAAATCTGGACAATGTGTACAATTTTACAAATTAATTACAATATATACTTTGAATGACCGTTTTCTGACCTTTTGTCCCACTTTTTGTCCTATGGAGCAATGGTACTCAGGTGAGCGATATAGGGCCATCATGACCCTCTTGTTGGCCTTAGAAAAAAAAGTCATTCGTATATATTTGTCATGTGATGATTGGAAAACACAGAATTGATAAATACATGCATTTTTCGTGGTTTGTTTTCAGTTAATTTCTTTTAGGTACACTGCATACGCGGAATATTTGGAGACAAGAAATGACGGTTATTAGTGATAGATCTAGGAGTTAGCAAATAACACCAGCAGAGCAACTAGTGTGTGATATAAATATTCTAATTGTGATTTTACGCAATTAAAATTTATTATAATACGCTGTATTTTAACAACAGTACACAAATTTTAATAAAAATTACATTGTTCGATAAAAGCAACGATAATAAATACTGCTTAACTGAATATTTGTAAATCGCTGAAGTTACAAAAACCGTACAAATGAAATTTCGACGTCAGATGTCATTAACCTGAATACAATTACATTAGATGCTTGCCCAAACATTTATAGCACACTTTTTGACAAAATTGGCGCGAGACGACGTTGTTACAACACAACCTTAATGACGTAATTAGGTTAACTTATCTGGCGGGAATCTTTATATCAACAAAATCAACAGCATGTCCCCGATGTAAACTACTCGGTGAATTATTTCAACAACGGAGATAAAATATGGTGCTGAAACAAGGTATTTAGATATCTACTTCAATATTCAAATTTTGAACATAAATATATCCCATATAATTTTGCACGTCTATGATAATGTCACTTCGAAAAATTATTTTAACAATATATAGCAACTGACAGATCAACAAAAAGTTACATACATTCAACGAAACAAAAAACAAATATAGATTTCTATTTGGCTATAAGTCAATGGTCTTCAACAGCAGAAAAAATACGCTATTAAAAATGAAAACATGTAAGGCCTGTTGAAATCGATCATCCAACGTGTGATTAGAAATCTAGAAACCTACTGTTGTTTTTTCATCTTTTTAAATTGGGCTGAGGAATGACAGACCCAGTAACTTTTCACATTCAAACACTAGATTGGAATATCTAAAATTGGATATTGTGTGCTGAAACTGCTACATGGGAAAATTCTACACAAGGCAAATATTTATAAATCTGCATATTAAGTAGCTCTATACTTGTTTACAATATAAATTTTTAGTCAAACTTTTAGAATTGGTTTTTCCTGACACTTTAAATAGTGAATTACGTGGTAACTGCCATTGAAAAAGAAAGTAGAATGCTACCTTTACGAGAAAATGGAATAGAAGATCACTCTTTTTTTGTTTATTGATTGTTTATAGTCCCGGCCGACCGTGGGATTTCTCCCCTGTGGTGAACTCGCCAAGACCCCAGTATGACTCCCATACTGGCATACTGGTACCTTACAAAATTTGAAAATCTAGGGAGTTAAGTTTTACCTGACTATAATATCCAGTCAGTTTTATCCAAAGATTATGATTATTAAGCAAAACTGTGTAAAAATGCCAGTAGCCAAAAGATATGTGTGCCTGTTTGCAGACCAGACACGGGTTTCCAGAGTACATAGGTTCTTGAAGCACTTTGCCTCGGGGTTTCTTTTTTTGGTGTTATATTGCAGTAGAAGAGAGCTTTTTGTAGAAAAATCGCGCAGTCAAAAAGAGGAGAAAAGAGTTATTTGTAAAAAGACGGTCAAGTAATTAATGTATAGTATAGTATACTGGTTGACTTCTTCAAGGGCTTACTTTAACCAAATGTGAAATATAAAAAGTTTTAAAAATGAGTAGAAATTTATAAAAGAAAAATTTACAGTAACATTTCTTTTGTTTAATGTTTTTGAGAAAGTTTCAAGTCAAGTGGCCGTTATAATTTTGTACTATTATTTATTTGGTTTTTAAACAATTTAAAAACGAGACTTTGAAGATCACTCTTCAACAGCCATAACTATACGCGTAGATTTTAATCCTCGAAGTATGAGAAAAGGACAACAGACATAGGACATACTTCAGCTTATATATCAAACAAAAAAGTGCATACAAAATATTACTTAGCATTGATATGGTGAGTTTGCCCTTTTGGTATTGCATTTAATAAAATTATGTACTTGTGAACAAAATGAAAACGGAAGCATGAGGCCAAAGAGATACGCGTTCTATAGAAACATTAAAAATTCTTTAATTATGAAGCTGCAGAATTTCAATATTTCAGTTATCTCAAGCACACTCTCAGTGACAGTCAAAGACAAAGCTTTCTGTAGCTAGTGCAAATCAAGGAAATCGCACGAACAGCCCTTCCCGCAGTCACACACTGGCATATAGGCAGAACTTAAAACACCATACCTGTAAGATGAAAATTCACTCATCATCTTTGAATTTTTTTTGTTCCTTTTTTTGGAGTCATTGATATAAAACCGAAATCGGTCTTGCTTCATTTATATAACAGTGCACGTTGTTACATTTTCGCGTCCGACTTTTTAGCTTTTTTAAAAGCTATAACCTTGAAAGTAGATCTAAATTGCTTTTTCGGGAAATGCTGATATTTTGTCAAACAAGATCGATTTTGAATTTCTGTTAGCCAATGCAAGAGAAAGTTACATGAAAATAATACTTTATTTGCTTGGTTTCGTTTTACATTTCTAGCCTTACAATAAACCAGTATACGTACGGTCTTGCACGTACCCGTATCGATTAGCAAACCGAAACAGAAAATAGAAATTTGCTGGTTTTCAGAAAATTAGCTGACATTCTTATCACCTGTCACTGGGACGTGTATTTGCTCACAGATGGAGGTCTGTTACCGGGACAACGTTTAGCATGGATAATATAGTACAGGTAAATTTATCTACCTATATATTGCTTTGCTCTACTTCCTCATTGTGTAATGATTATTTACGTCTAGTTCATCTATCTTAATTATAGCTAGATGTGGCAGTTTCATTTACTCAGTAACTGTATCAAACGATCGGAACCTTGGTTAAACGCTTGTGGGTACCACTGTCTCGCATAACAACCACAGGTACACGGCGTGAAGTATGAACCCCTATCACCATAGAGGCCCCTGTACAACCCTGGTACTCCATATACTCGGGTTAGTACTGATACATGTATATTAAAACAAAATAATTTTAAAAAATAAAATAATCAAATACATCTGTATATAGGGTACCAGAGTTATAGAGGGTCCTCTGAGGTCTATTGCTAATATGACTACAGTCAGATGTGTGTATCATACACAGATCTGTAAATCGATCATGATATATCATTATATCACATTATGTTCTGCTAATTTTCGCTGAGTCGGTAATTCTTTGTACTTCTACAAGTGTAATCTGGCAATACACAAATCAGGCTATTGATCATACAAAGACAGAGTTTATAATGTGACATTTTCATGTCAAGGTAAAAATGCAACACAGCTAAACACATTATGTGTGGTTGAATCACAATCAATGTTATGTTTACATTCATGTGCAATGTTGCATGTTTAACTGTGGGACGACATTTTACTATTTACAGCTAGGGACGCACAATACGCGCGTGCGTATACATCGCCAGCAAAGATCGAAAACTTAAATGTCCCGAAAATGCAATAAAATGAAAGGTTGAAGGGGGATGAGAGTCACAAGCGATAGATCCGGATCGTACCTGTTTGTTCTCGCAAAAAGGGCCAAAAATGGCTTTAAGATGTTCAAATTTTCCTCGCTCGCTTCGCTCGCTCAAATATACGATATGGAACTTCATTTTAATGAAAGCCTGCAATCTTAAAAACATATACTTTCCTCAAATGACTAACAGATCCTTGACTACATATGAATCTGTTATGGAGCCTAAACTATTCAAAACTGTCCAAACATTCCCCGCGGGAACCTGAATATAGAACAATGAATCTCGACTATCTTTTATGTACTACTTGACATTGTCAGATCTGTCAAAACGGACTAAAATGAATTAAGAATGCCAAATTTCCTCGCTCGGTTAATGAAATAGGAAAATTTATCTATCAGTCCTAAAAGCGTATATGCTTATCCTTTCATTTAAAAATCAATTTATTATATACATGTACCTAACATTGATACATACGTATTTTCCTCAAAAATCGGCAACAAATCCGATTTGTAAGGGTGTTTCCCTTTGGTTTGCATGTCCACACCGTAAATTATATATACGTATCGTTATGTCGTAAATTTCTTATCGTCCTGATTGTAGGGTTAAGGCACGTTTTTTCGTATTACAACATCTGCAGAACCCCGACGGAAGGTTGGTGCCCGTGCCAGTTAGCAAATCCGGTTTTCTGGATCGCATTGTAATATTTATAACCCTATTGTATATCAATGTCTGAACGCACCGGTTTCACGAGGATAGAAACTGATTCGAAATGTTACTAAGATGTAACGCACTAAACTGGAATCCTGAACATCAACATGACATGTAATGGTAACGTCGTTCATATTTACTGGGCTCCTTCCTACCTGTTTGGCGAAAAAAAATGAAACATCTAATTATCTGCTGTAGCAGTCACAGATCCAAGCAACATCGCGAAGATAATCAAAATACACTAGAATTCTTCGTACATCGTCAGTTATTATAGCACGAGACGTTTGAAGACGTACCAGAGAGCCTGCCCGACTACAGGGCGTATTGGACTTGTGGAGTTAATACAAAGATGATTGTGGACATTATTCGCTAAAAGAAAGAGTCGAGCGTTTTGCCTTACGTTTTCAGGACAGGCAATATCATGTATGCTTAGAATAGGATGAATAAACGCCGTGAAAGCTTTTAACTTTTTCCTCATGCCTCATATCCCTTATGATTAATAACAATTCATAAAACGAAGAATGGTCCCACTAACAGTTACTAGTAGGGGGAGCGGACTTCTATAGAGAGTTTGTATAAAGGTCATGTTTTATAAATTAAAACAGTTTTCACAAGACACACACTAGGCGAGAGAACTTTTCGAAGTTTGACAGTTTTGTCATTCATATCAACTTTGTTTCGTCTACAATAGATACATAGGTTCTTTTGAAACGCATCTAGATCGTTCAGACATTGCTAAAACCCCTGGCCAGGGCTTTGCCCTAGACCCACCGGGGGTCCTGCGGCCCCCCTGGCCCCTAGCATAATATGTGCGTACATTTCAAATAGGTCTAGCTACGCCCATGATTTATACCATTTTATGCACTTTTGTTAAACTATAGATGTTGTCACAAATTTGAATATCCAGTGTCATTATGTAATAATATGGTATCTCCATGCTCTATAAACCTCTTCTTCTCTTAAATAGTTTAACTTTTACGATCAGGGTTTAGTTAGTCAGTTTTTTCTGGATTTTATGCCGCCCACCTACCGCGGGTGTTCCCATAATACGTCCCTTCGGCGGTATACAAAGGATTTGCTTGTCCAGTTACAGTCCAGTGTTGTTACCAAATACCACACGCTACCAAAATTCAGACTTGCTGAATTGTATTAATAATAATATAATAATAATAATCTCTTTATTTTCAGAAGGTAACTCATTAAGACATAACAAATATTAAGTGCAGTACATTAATAGGTGATAAATCTTATATACAATGAGGCCTTCTTAAACAATTTTAAAACAAATTCAAACAAGTATAAACAACACAATATGAATACGACTATCGTAATATGCATACATATTACATAAAGATATAGAAATAATGACAGACATAAAAGATTATGTTTCACTTACAATATAAAGTAGGTTGCAAAAAAGTATTTACAATTTATCAGTCTTAAGCAGAAATGCTTTTAAGCTATATTTGAACGCACTGACATTTGATAAAAGTCTTATATGAACAGGCATTTGGTTCCAAATTTCCATACTAGAGTAACTAAATGTCTTCTTGAGATAATTTGTGTTAGGTGTTTTGTGTGTGATATCTTTCCTGGATTTTGACCGCAATTCATAAGCTGTATTATTTGAAAATATAATTAGATCTTTGATATATAAAGGTGTCAAATTATGAAGAGCTTTATAAACTAATATGCCAGTAAAATATTTACATCTGCTGTTTAAGGTTATTGAACATTTCAGACGATCGTATTCAACCAGGCTCATCACAATATCAATAATTCGAATAGCTGATTTCACTTTTTCAAAAGGAATGCGTGTAACCACCTATTACAAATGGTGAATAAAATTATTCACGTTTCACAATGTTACTATACTCCAGTTAGATTTTATTTCATGCATATGATAGTCTTTAACATATTTTACTTTATGCAGTTGTACTCCTGTTTTGCACGAATTTTTCGTGAACTCGTGTTGATACACTATATTTAAGCAACTGAGTACAATTTATTAGTTACTCGAGGCAAAGTATTTGACACCTACAGATGTCTAAATTATATACTCGATCGAAATGGTGTCAAATACAATTGTCTGTATCCTATACTGGCTTTTCGTTGTGTTTTTGGTTTTAGTAACATGGGATAAGTGAATAATTGATTTACTCACGAAAAAGAGTGAGTAATATCATGTATTCACGGACAAAAACCGTGCGCCATATTATAACCATAAACACCTAGTATTGATGTATGATACATATACATTTTTTGTATCTATATGATAAACAAATCAGGCGATATGATAAAGTTTATAAACGGTCAGGTTGTTGGACAAACGTCAGCTGCAGGGAGAGCGCTTAACAGTATCAGTAGCCCTGTCAACTTGGATATCTACCAAAATCTACACGAAACAAAAAGGTATAAGCTAAGGCGTAACATACCGCAAATCGTGGGTGTATTATAACTGGTGGTATTGCACCTACGGAAATTCAAGCGAGGAAAAAGTTACCTACGGATACAACATGGCATGTTTTGTAGGTTGTTACGAATACGTTTCTTGTGTAAAAACGAAGCCCAAAATTAATTAGAACATGTTTTTGTACGTGTCTATATCCAGATTGTTGCAATGATATGAAACATGATACTAAAGAGCCAACCATGTTGACTTGGCGTCTTAAGAGTCACTTGTTCGAATCTCTGTGGGTACGACATCACTTCGGACCGCCTTGTAAGTGCCTAGGTCTTTAGGTTGTTGCGCATAATTCAATGCCTATGAAAAATCTACAAGCCCTATTACTCGGTTGATTTGATCGTCAGTCTTGCAAGCAGAAGGTCGTCGATTCGAGTCCTAAATGTGTTCCAAAAATACTATAGTGGCGTCAAGGTTAAACGATCAGTTGCAGTGCTTAGTGAAATTGAAAACTTTTGAGCATGCAATATGCACAGGGTTTTAGTAGATGGTCTGCTCAACAGTTCACTGTAAACCTTCAAAATTGAGGAGGGGAGGGGGTGTAGTGAGTAAAAGTATGTCAGTAACCAGAAGTCTAGTTAGCCCAGGTGGTTAGAACGTCTGTCTAGCTCTTCTCTCCTTTGTATGGTTGTATTATTCATATATTCTTTCAGATATCCAAAAAGCGCTTCCGTAGAAAGTATAACAAGTACAGTTATGTACACCGACAATTTCAACACAATTCGTTTTGCTATCGCCAAGTTATAAGCGTTTAAACTGTGCATACTCATATACAGTAACACTGTTTTTGTAAGCATGCATTATTGAATACCGCTCCCAGTTGTAGGGTTAGCTGTATACCAACCAACTAACTGAAAACATATACATGTATGTCCTTTTTAGCTCACATGGCTTTGCCAGGGTGAGCTTTTGGGATGGATGATTGTCCGTCGTCCCTCTACATTTTGCTGCAAACGACAGCTCTTCTGAAACAACTGGGCCAATGTTGATGAAACATGGCAGATATATTCCTTGCATGAAGCTCTACCAAAATTGTTCAAAGAATTCCATTCCATGCAGAACTCTGGTTGCTATGGCAAAAAATTGGAAAAACTTTAAAAAATCTTCTACTTTGAAACAACAAGACCTAGAGCTTAGATATTTTGCATGTAGCTTTGTTTAGTGGACCTCTACCAAGATTGTTCAAATTATGAGCCCCGGATGAAAATTGACCCCGCCCGTGGGTCACTTAGTTTTACATAGGCTTACATAGGAAAAACCACAAGGCCTAGAGTTTAGATATTTGGTATGTAACATTGTCTAGTGGTCTTCCACCTACATTGTTCAATTCATGCCTCTTAGGTCAAAATTGACCACACCCACCAGGAAAGTGCACTTGTATTCAGGTGAGCGATAAGGGCCATCATGGGCCTCTTGTTTTTAACAATCCTGACGTAAGCAGTGATAAAGTAACTTATATAATTATAATCAGTTCAAATGTATAATGATAAGAGATGTAAGAAAAAAACTTGTTGATTACTGTTCGCTGTATGCAAGGACATTGAGTACGTAACTAATCAATTAATTCTGTTTATAAGGCTACCGGGTGACGGGTTACAGTTTATTTAGGATAAAGTTACAATGACGCAGTAGAAGAAACCATTTTTACAGTTCGACCCCGATTATTCAACAACCTATGAACACAAATTAAATCTTTCTTGCATGTATGATATATCCTTTCATGTAATGATTGTAAACTTTTGTGTACACAAATATATATACGTCACTGTCATATCATCCTAAATGAACAGTAGCTTGGCAGTCGTTAGTGATACGTAAATTTTGTTATTGTAATAACAACTTTAAAACACTACCTGAAAAAAAACTTTCGCGAACTAACCCGAACTGGTTATTAAACAACAAGACCTGTGTCTCCTAACATCATAAACAGTGGCAGGTACTTTTGGTAAAAGTAATGTAGTAGGGTCTAGATATGGTCAATGCACATGGTCAATACACATGGCCAATACACATTGTCAATAGTACACATGGTTAATACACATGGTAAGTACATACGGTCAATGCACATGACCAATACACATGGTCAATACACAGAGCCAATACACGTGGTCAATATACATGATCAATACACATGGCTAATACACAGTGTCAATACACATGGTCAATACACGTGGTAAGTACACATGGTCAATACACATGACCAATACTCATGGTAAATACACATTTTCAATACACATGGTCAGTACACATTGTCAATAGACATGACCAATACACATGGCAATACCCAAGGTCAATACACATGGTCAAAACGTATGATCAATACACTTCATATGTACATGTTTGTTCATGGTTAATGAATAAAACCCCGGAAGTAGGCTCAATAACTTGGGGATATTTTTTTCCGGTTACTACTGGTTTAAAAGTTTGCTGTGTAAGTTAATTTTCACGGACAGGTCTCATAGCGCTCATTTAAATGTTGCCTGAAAATATGCCCATTTTTATACGCCCGAAGGGACTCTTAGTCGAACAATTTTTATCTAATCATCACAAGAATTCCTGAAAATATTTGTGGACATTATGTTTAGACCAAGATCGATAACCAGCCAAAATCGCCCAATGAACTTTTGATTATGGCCCTTGAATTATGCAAAAATGGCCATATTAGCATTGTCCACTCTCTTTGTCAAGCAGATTACATTCAGTCTTCACCAAACTTGCTGAACCAGTTTGTGGGCATTATGTCTAGGCCAAGATCGATAACCAGCAAAACCGACCACAGCTTTTTTAGATTATATCCCTTGAATTATCGAAAAATGATGAAATTAGCCTTGTCAGCTCTATAGTTCAAACAGGTTTTATAAAACCTATTAACTGCAAAATACTTAGCTATGCTCCCCTGACGGGCGTATTTTATAACAGTTTGGCACGCATGTTGTACTTGCACAATAAAGGCTCATGTTTTGTTCACCATTTTCTCCGATTCTGAAGGAACTGTTCTTTCTTTAGAAGTATGAATTGAGGTCCGAGGACCATAATTCTGACGTGTTACATTGCCCTTTTCGTACAGTTAAATCACATACATATATAGCCGAACCTGCTCTTTTGGACACATTTTCTTATATTTTCTGATTTATTTACAGAATTGACGTATACGTAAAGAAATCAAGTTAAGAGGGTGGAAAGATGAATCCCAGAGAAGATGCAGAGAAAGTCAGTCGTGGTGAAAAAGACAAAGCTGCAAGTACGAGTGGTACGATTCCGAAAGGAAGCCGTGAATCAAGTAGAAACGACAACGGACAGAACTATAAGAGAAACACTAGCCGACTTATACATAATTCTAATACGGGGTCTGTTCTAAATTTAAGCAAAGTCATTTCAGATGATAAGCCAACTGGCCAGAGCTCAGGCGCAAGACCGAAAGAAGTGCAGTATGCAGTCAATTATAGTCGACGAGAAAGGAGAGGTTCTGTTGATAATAGTATATATAGGCTACATGATAGACCAAAGAAAACCTACCAGGCATCCAGAAAGGAAATGCTTTCTTCAGAACATACCGAAACACATGCAGCGAAATCCCAAGATACAGTAACACGTCAAGTTCAGTCTGCAATCTGTAACAGACGATCTGAAAGGAGAGACTCTGTTGATGATGGTATATATAGGCTACATGATAGACCAAAGAAAACCTACCAGGCGTCCAGAAAGGAAATGCCTTCTTCAACACATACCGAAACACGTGCAGCGAAATCCGAAGATACAGTAACACGTCAAGTTCAGTCTGCAATCTATAACAAACGATCTGAAAGGAGAGACTCTGTTGATAATGGTATATATAGGCTACATGATAGACCAAAGAAAACCTACCAGGCATCCAGAAAGGAAATGCCTTCTTCAACACATACCGAAACACGTACAGCGAAATCCGAAGATGCAGTAAAGCGCCGAGAGAATAATCCTAATAATCGAAATCCTAAACAGTCGAACACAAATAATACAAAGGACATACAAACTGGTGAAATGAAACACCGAACGCAAAGACCCTTGTCAAATAAATTTGAAAACTCCACACAAAAAGACAGGACATATCGTACAAACAGAAAGCCAGGTCGATTGCAAGACAGGGAACAAATGGGTAACAGTAAGGGTAAAAAAGAACCAAAAGAATCAGGAGAGAATCGGAAAAGTATTAATCATAAAGAAAACAGACAACCGAAGACACATCAAGGTAAAACAACATATCTTTATGTTGTAATTGGCGAAGAGGTTGCTAAAACGAGTGATGTAATATCGTTTTTACAACACAGAATGGGAAATCCAAAAGCACTTGATTTTCAACTGTTAAATGATTCTGAGAAGAAGACAAGCCAGAATAAGTGTAACTTTATTACTATGAAATTTGAAAGTTTTAACAAAGCGTCTGTAGCTAGGCATTTATTGCATACAAGTAATAAAAACACTTCAAGCAAAATACGTTGTTTCTTTGAAAAAGAGGAGGCGGAAGGACAGATAATTGACAAAAGTAAAGAGAGAAAGTGTAAGCTAGAAGACGCTCTGAGTGACATAGTTGAAACTGCTTTGAAAGCGTCTGATAAACATAAGGCGAAAATTCTTGAATTGCGCTTAAAACTTTCAAATGTTGAAAAAGAAATGGGTAAAAGACGGGGGATATCCTTAACCGAATTCGAGAAGTTTTCAAATGAAAAACTGGCATTTGAAGACAAATTGGAAGAACTAGAAGGCCAGCATAAAGAGTTTACAAAATACATGGAAGACACAAGAATGAAATTGACACAGCTCATAGGCTGTGACAAATTTGAGAGAGAACTGCACAAGATTAGAAAGGAATTCGGCGTGGAATGTCGGCGTCTTGAAAATGCATTACCGATGTACGCAAGGAGGAAAGATATACTGTCAGTTATAAAGCATAACCAGGTGTGTGTGATTCTTGGAGAAACTGGCTCCGGCAAGTCGACACAAATGGCCCAGTACATATACCAATCAGGACTCGCAGGTATTATATAAACATTTCATTTTTTTAGCTCGGGAGACTATTAGGAGAGTAGTCTGAGCTATTTAAGTCACCCTGGCGTCGGCATCACACTTTTATTGAAGTGTTTGTTTTTCGTGTTAGTATATATCCCCTTTAATAATGGAGAAATGGCTTTGGAACTTTGTGCTTGTTTAACATGCTTAGACGATGAAGTTCTATGACTTTGACTTGTTTGGACAAAATCATTTGAACAAGAAATATCTGGTTTACATCCAAATTGCCATTAATACAGCGTAGTGAGGAATCGGATCAAAACTTCATACATGTCTTCATGTTTCATAATACCCCCGCACACAAAATGTAAGAGGGTATACTGGATTCACCTTGTCTGTCTGTCTGTTCGGCTGTCTGTAGACGCATTTTTGTGGACTCTTAACCTCAAAACCCATGGTCAGAATTTAATGATAATCACAGAAATGATAAGTATCATGCTATAGTTCGCGTCACTAGGTCACAGGTCAAGGTCACAAAGGTTCGTGATAGTCAAATCTTGAACGCTCTTAATCTCCAAGACCCAAGTTAGAATTTGATGATCATAGTAACCTGGCTAGTTGTACATGGTCTATGTTTTGGGTCACAAGGTCTAAGGTCAAGATCACTGGGGCTCGAGATAATAACATCTTGTGTGCACTTAATCTCCAAAACCCCTGGCCAGAGTTTAATGATACTTCACATAAGTGATTAGTACCATGCCTAGTTGTGCAAACTTCCTTAAGTTATTGACGAACTTATGCTCTCAGGATTTTAGTAATTAAGATCTAACGCAGATTCATACACGATTCAAACTCAATGTAGTAAGCAATGTAGTAAGTAATAATAAATCATTATATCATAATTAGCAATGTAATTATTATAATCCGTAATTTTATTATTGCTTTACATTGAGCAGGGTTCATGTACTTTTTATAAGTGCCAGAATTTTATATACGATAGCTTCAGTAGACTATTAAGTAGATAATGATTTTGACAGTACATTTTGTGTGCAAAAAGGGGCGCAAGAACAGATAATGACAAAGACCCTGTCGCATGTGTTGGCAGTTTGACCGCTACAAATATATATTATAAGAACTATTTTTCAGCTGGAGGGCTTATAGCATGTACACAACCGAGGAAGATAGCAGCCATCAATCTTGCAACACGTGTCGCATCAGAGCTTGCAACTGGTGTCGGACAAGAGGTCGGTTATAAAGTAGGAATGCAGAGTAAGATGTCCACTATCACGAAAGTATTGTTCATGACAGATCACACGTTGCTGAATGAGTGTTTAAATGATGAGGTATTGGCTAAGTACTCGTGTATTTTGATAGATGAAGCACATGAACGTAGCATTTATACCGACTTGCTGCTAGGTATGTTGAAAAAAGCTCTTGACGAAAGACCAGATCTCAATATTATCATTACGTCTGCTACAATTGACCCTGATATATTTGTCGATTATTTTGGTGGCATAGATCTCTGTCCTGTCCTAAAGGTGTCTGGTAGGACATTCCCAGTTGAAATCTTTTGGGAACATGATAGCTATGTCCAAAGTTCGTTTCCGGATGATTATGAAACAAAGGCTTTAAACAAAGCGATTGAAATTCACCAATCAGAGGAAATCGAGGAGGGTGACATTCTTGTGTTTCTGACGTCAGGAATCGAAACCGAAAGATGTACCGAGAGACTGAAGAATCGTTTAGGAGAAGCTGATGTTCTCTGTCTACAGTTGCACGGGAGATTGAAAGCAGAAGAACAACAATTAGTATTCAAGGCTACTCCTCCTAGAAAACGAAAAATTGTATTCGCGACAAACAGCGCTGAAACGTCAATAACTATTCCCGGTATAAAATTCGTAGTTGACTCTGGTGTTGTGAAAGAAATGCGATTTGACCCAAAGAAAAACAAGAATTCTCTTGACATGGTACCAGTTAGTCAGAGTTCAGCAAATCAACGGAAAGGTCGCGCAGGAAGAACGGCTCGGGGAGTTTGTTATAGACTATATACGCAGTCAGACTACAAAAAGATGAACAAAATGTCTAGCCCAGAAATTCTAAGAATTCAAGTTTCACAAGCCTTACTGAAACTGATGGAACTCGGTGTTGATCCTATGATATTTGACTACGTTCAATCGCCTTCAAATGAAGCAATGAAGTCTGCTTTCTCTGAACTGACAAACGTAGGAGCAGTACACGAAACAGGAATAACAGATCTAGGTAGATGGATAGCAAAACTTCCGGTTGAACCTAGACTTGGGGTTTTCATCAAGAAAGGTATTGACTTGGACATAAGTACAGAAGCTCTTGTAGTAGCCTCATGCTGCAACCAAAGTGGCATCTTTTTTCGAGTTGGTTCAAAGGAAGAAAAGGAGGCAGCTGACATGAAAAAGATGAAATTTTGTCATCTTGGGGGAGACTTACTCACAATGCTGAATGTTTACAGAGAATGGGATAAAGTTCAGGAAAGAGCGAAAGGAAAATGGTGCCAGACCAATAGTATAAATGGTAAAGCAATGAAGAGTGTTAGAGAATCGACGAATGAAATTATCACGTCGCTGAAAAAGGAGTTAGACATCAAAATCAAACATAACTTCAGAAATCCGGGAGATGCAGACATCTTGGTAGAGAAGCTTGTTTTTGAATGTATGTATTCAAATCTCGGATACTATCTAGGCCATGAAAGTGCGGGCTACTTGGTAGTGAATCGTCTACAAAGAGTCCAGATTCACCCGTCTTCATCCGTGATGTCCTTAGGGTCCCAGCCTGGTTGGGTTGTTTTCAATAAAATCTTGAAAACATCCGCAGATTTCATGACAGAGGTTACACCGGTATCAAACGAGTTGCTGAGTGAGGCTGTAGAAGAAGGGAAAATTTGCTTAGATATGAAATCACTTGAAGGTCAAAAAGTTCATTCTGTACTGAAAATACCAGTTGGAAAGCATGTTTATTGGAAGCTTGTTTCTTCAATGCACAGAATGCGCAGACAAATTGAAGAAGACATAACAGCTGCATGTGACAACTCATTAATTGTTGTAGAAGTCAATAAACAACGCGGAGAAGTCAGTCTTTTCTGTTTACCTGTAAACAAAGATCAGGCGTCAGCTATGCTCTTGTCATTTGTAGAGTCATTGCAACAACAGCTACTTTATGAATCAAGGGAAGAGTTTATAGGCTCAGAAAATAGTGGGGTTCGCGCACTTCTTCGTTTGGGAGGAGCTGCAGTGGATATACTTATGCCAAACGAATTTCGGTCATTGAATATAAAGCAAAACGAATGTTCCAGATACGACCTAGATGAAGAAAGTTTGAGGGCAAGTTTTGAGTTTTATGGACCTGTTGAACAAATTTGGAGACCCATGGGCAAACAGCAGTACAATAGTCCCTTCTGGGGAAAAGTGACATTCACAAACAAAGTCGATGCTGTTACTGCGTTGGAGTGTATCGATGAAGATACTGATCTTGATATATCTCTGATACCAATTACGTACCAACATCAGAAACCAAGTTCTCAACAAGGCTTCACGATGAAAGTCACATGGTGTAGAAGACCAGCGAAAGACCACTGTTTTATCTACTTGGAAAGGCCTGAAGATGCGGCATTACTTTATGGGTCAGCGTGCACAATTAATGAGAGAAGAGTTGAAATCGAACTTTCCAAAAAGGATTCGGATCTGATTGTAAAAGGGGTAGCGCCAGACGTGACACAAGAACAAGTTAAAGATGGATTAGCTGGAGTACTAGATCTGTCACCGAATACCTACCAACACAGATTTCGTGTCATAATTCCGCGCATAAACACACTTTTTACAGCTGGCGAGTGGCGAGAAACAAATGAATTTCTTGCATTTAAAGTTTCAATGTATGCAAGGCGGGATACATTTCGAGTTAATGTTTTGGAGTATAAAGAGAAATCTGTTACGGCAATTGCCTTTGTTACATTTTCAGATCCTCAGGTGTGTCATGATACCGCACAACAGATGATCAGAGACGAGATAACTATTAACGGAAACAAAATAAATGTCAGTACAGAATGCAAGTCAGCAGTACATATCAAAAAAGGATTATATGATGTTGTTGCAGAGGATATTGAAAACTTAATACATGTTTACAAACAGAATAATTCATCAACATTGATGGAAGTTAGACGTTTAAAATCAGGAAATATATCACTTGACATTAAAGCCATTACTCCGGAAAAGCTTGCTAAAACAAAGGTTCGAGTTGATAGGATAGTCGGTGGAGATATTTTAGAATGCGGGGAGAAAGAGAATATTCAAGCTTTGTTCTGCAGCCATGGTAGAAAACTTACCAAAGACATAGAAAAGGCAACAGGAACAATGATTTTCGTAGACGAAAGACAAATGAAAGTGACTATAAAAGGTCGGGAAAGAGGTAGAGGTCGTGCCGTTGAGATGATTAATGATTTCATTTCGAAACAAAAAGAATCCATGGAGGTTGAGGTTCGTTTGAAAGGAGAAGAAAATCCACCTGGTCTTTTGAAAGCGCTGCTTGTAAAGTATGGGGTAAAGTTTGAAGAATTAAAGAAAGAAACAAAAATTTTGGGTATGAAGATAAATTTGCGTTACCACGAAATAACTATTACCGGAACACAAGAGGCTGTGAAGTTGGCCATTGAAAAAATCACAGAATTGAGAGATGATATAACAAAACGTAACAAGGCGATCGTAATAGAAAGAGAAATGCCTGATTGTCCTATATGCTTATGTCCCGTTGAAGAAACCGACATGTATCGACTTGAATATTGCGGACATGCGTACTGTAAGATCTGTGTGAGATCGCAAATACAGAATGCTATATCTGACCGGAAATTGCCGGTTGTATGTGCTGCGGAGGATTGCAACAAGAAATTTGTTATCAGGGATATTAATGTCCATATCAAAATGGGAAATATAAAGAAGAAAGAGTTACTTGGTGCAGCTGTAGAGTGTCTTGTAGCAGAAAAAAACGATTCATTCCGCTTTTGCATCACACCGAATTGCGAAGTTGTGTACCGAACGACCCCAGACGGCACACGATTTTCTTGTCCGGTCTGTTATGCAAAAGTCTGCACATCGTGTCATATCGATTTCCACGACGGTCTAACTTGTAAGATGTATAGAAGTGCTAAGACAGATGGTGGTTCCGTATTAAAATGGGTCAATGAAAGTCCCGAGAAAAGAAAAATGTGCCCAAAATGCATGATTGGTATTGAGAAAATAGATGGATGCAACAACATGAAATGCAAATGTGGTGCACATATCTGTTGGAAATGTCTTCAGTATTTTTCAAGCGATTCTGAATGCTATAAACATCTACAACTGGTTCATGGTTCATTTGTATAAGACAGTTTCTGACAAAGTACAAGTCTTCAAATAAGAACAAATTAAAGCGCTTTGATAAGGTGAAAATTGAGCAATCAGAGGTAGCAACTGTTGAAAATACACTTTGATACTTTCCTTAAAATAAAAAGAAATTGTTGATTTCGTATAATCATATGTATGAGACAGTATGAATAATTTGTCAATAGTAATTATTACTAATAAATACTTATGTTGATGATTTGTTAATACAAGGCCGTAGGTGTATTAATAAGGCCCTGGAATAGAGCTCTGATAACTGATTCGATAATTCATGTCCTCGCATTCGACCATTGGCGCTAAATCTTATGCGTCATTATAAGAACGTTTGCAGTGTATAACTTTATCTAAAAGTGATAAGTGCTATTAACATTAATTGACAAGATCTGGTGTTAGTTTTTGCATTTTATGAGCAAATTTTATTTAATGCTTGTATTTGCTTTATTTTCCGTAAGTTGCTATGTTAATGTTGTATCTAACTGTTTTGTGCATGTAAAGAGACATTTATTTATGTATAGTTTACGCCATCTTGTAGAGTGTAGAGGGTAATTTTTCCTGAAGCTGCGTTACAAATGTGATTGTTCAACCTATTTTTTCCCAAACTATATATTGAAAACATAGTAGTTGACTGTATATTTTGGGGGGCTACATTGAAAATATAGTTCAGTGTATTTTACTTTGAAACTGTACTGAAAATATAATAACTTTCGGTAATTTTCTCTGAAGTTACATCGATAGGTTCACTGAATTTTTCCCTACATCTGAATTAATTATAACAGTACTATAGGTCAATGTCAATTTCTTCAAAAGCTGTAGAAAAACCCCGATAGTTCAGCACATGTTATCGATGACACTATGTAATAAGTCGTGTTTTTTTCCTGAAACTAAATGAACAATGTGATAGTTCACTGCAGTTTCGAAAAGAAAATGATATGAGAATTTAGTATATTTATTCAATGAATCTGTTTATTTAATAAGTGACTGTTGAGTGTATTTTCACCGAATCTGAAATTGAAAATTTTACAGTACAGTGATACAGTGCCGATAGTTCAGTGCAGCATATTGTTCAGTGTATTTGTATCTGATTATGCAGTTCAGCATGTTTAGACAGCTGTGTTAGAAAATGTCACGGAATGCGAGTATTTAAGCAAGTAGACTTTAAAAACAAATATTAGAAAATATGGAACAATTTTTATTCGATGTTGAGAAAGGCGTCAAACTTGCTTTTTATATATGTTATGGGTGCCTTATGCTGTAGATTTCTGTCGATTTAAGAACATGCTTGTACGAATATATTTTTTCCCGAAGAAATGACCATTTATATGTGTTAAGACGTATAGTTTCTCTTAGAGGCCTTTATAAATGTTATGGACTTTTATTGCTTGTAAATGACGTTCGTTGTGTAAACAAGGCACACAGCCGAATCATGGTGAAGATGTGGTATTTTGAAAGTCTATATTTGTACAAAGTTAATTTTAAAATTTTGTATCCGGAATTGTTTTTCGAAATTGTGCAACCTCAAACATTCAAAAATTACATTCCAACTTGGTTTAAATTTTATCGAAGGTCTTGTTGTAAACGCTTTTCTTTGGGCACAGTAGTTTTCTCTGAAAATGCATTTTATGAAGTTGTTGACTGAAACATATTTGGTATGTGAAATATACCGAGAAAAAATAGTTTCGTCAGTAACGTAGGCTTGCGAAGTTCTACCAGTTTTTGAGACAAAATGTAGTTAGTGATAGTATTGACACCTAGCGGCACTCATAATTATGCATATCCTTATTTTGTTATCTTGTGTAAACAATTGTGATTTTGAAAAAAACATCTTTTTTTCCACAATTCCATGTACGTTTAGAAAAATATAATGTCAAATATCCCTTTGAATTGAATAAAGAACAATATTGAAGATGGTTTTGTGACAACATCTTGCATGAATTTGCTGATTTGTCAAATGGATTCATAGCTTTAGCACTTGTAATTGTGAAGTTTACCAATCCAAGGATGGTGTGTGCGTATGGGATTGAATCATCCCTATGGGGGTTTCGTGCATTTTCACAGACAACTGTTTCTTCTCAGTACATTTACGGTTATTTAGAGAATTCAGTTACGTATTTAATTATTTATTTCAGATTAAATGTGATATCTATTTAGGACTTGTTTTTGTTTCCTTACTTTGTTTATTTAAAATAAACATGTAGATGCTCATAATATTTTGCATATTATTTGCCTTTCGATCCGTTTCTTTAATAAGGAATATGGTGTACACTGACCATATTGTGATTCACTGTTCATGTTATTATGACTATTTACTAAAATGTGAATGATATATCTTAGGCAAAAAGAAGTGTAACAGTTAGCCTTATTTTTCAAGAACTGATAAAATTGAATACAATTCCTGTTATTTACTGATAGATATAAACAAAAATTATATCAGAATGGCATGAAGGTGTTCTTTTACCTTAAGTTTGGTGAATGTGAATCTCTGATGGTAATGATTCTTAATTAACCATAATCGTTCAAAACAAATTCAGTAGAACACCGGAAAAAAGTATTTCAAACACAGTCGAGTTGTTTTAGATGGAGAGGTTTTCAATATTTCAAATTCAGTAAAGCTGCAAAAACCTTCCAAACTGGCGTCCTCCAATCCAAAAGCGAAATGTTAAAAAAGCTAACTACACTATATATACCATAGAAAGTCAGAAAAAGTCAGATCGGGAATTGAACCCGAGTCTCTCCCATGGTCAGGTATGTATCGAGCAATACAGGCATCGGTTGCTCATACCTGCTAGTTATATGACTGCTATCTGCAGACTCTGACAGTTCAGTGTATTCCTAAACACAAATTACATGTGCATAGATCTATGTCTACTTGTATATAAAATTGTATTTGCTTGTATTGTATGATATATCCATTGACTGGTGTTTTTGTTGGCTCACCTGGCTACGCCAGGGTGACCTTTTCTAATTGATGATTGTCCGTCGTCCGTCAACATTTTGATTCAAATGATTTCCTCTGAAACCACTAGGCCAATGTTGATAAAACTATGCAGGAATGTTCCTTGCATGAAGCTCTACCAAAATTGTTCAAAGAATTCCATTCCATGCAGAACTCCCGATTACTATGGCAGCAAACAGGAAAAACTTTAAAAAACTTTTTCTCTGAAACCACAAGGCCTAGAGCTTAGATATTTGGCATGTAGCATTGTCTAGTGGACCTCTACCTAGATTGTTCAAATTATGACCCCCGGGTCAAAACTGACCCCGCGGGGGTGGTCACTTAGTTTTACATAGGCTTATATAGGAAAAAAATTAAACATCTTCTTCTCTGAAACCACAAGGCCCAGAGCTAAGATATTTGGCATGTAGCATTGTCTAGTAGACCTCTACCAAGATTGTTCAAATTATGACCCCCGGGTCAAAATTGACCCCGCGCGGGTGGTCACTTAGTTTTACATAGGCTTTATATAGGAAAAACTTTAACAATCTTCTTCTTTCAAACCACAAGGCCTAGAGCTAAGATATTTGGCATGTAGCATTGTCTAGTAGACCTCTACCAATATTGTTCAAATTATGACCCCAGTGTCATAATTGACCCCGCGGGGGTGGTCACTTAGTTTTACATAGGCTTATATAGGAAAAACTTTAACAATCTTCTTCTCTCAAACCACGAGGCCTAGAGCTTAGATATTTGGCATGTAGCATTGCCTAGTGGACCTCTACCAAGATTGTTCAAATTTTGACCCCAGGGTCAAAATTTACCCCGCACGGGGGTCACTAAGTTTTGCATAGGCTCATATAGGAAAAACTTTAACAATCTTCTTCTCTGAAACCACAAGGCCTAGAGCTTAGACATTTGGTATGTAGCACTGGCTAATAGACCTCTTCTGGGGTCTAAATTGACCTTGCCCGGGGGGGGGGGGTCACTTGTTTTACAAGGATGTATATAGGAAAACCTATTGTTTATAACATTATCTAAAAGTCTGTTCCATCTAATTTTGGACCATTAGTTTCTTGTCGCCATTACATGTATTTCTGCTCTTTATAGAATATTTATATCTGGAAATTTAATATCTCCAGGCATCTTTTTTATTTTTCCATTATTTCTTACTAAAACGTAAAAATTCGCATTTTTGTGATTTTCTCCATAGGGCGTAATGTAAAGTGACGTCGCGTTGATTTCCAAAATGGCGGCGTCCATAGCTGACGTTACCAGGGACGTACTCAAAATTACCAACGACGAAAGAGACAATTTTTTGCGGTGCATATCCGGGGGGGGGGATCATTTGTTTTACAAAGGCGTATATAGGAAAACTTATTTGGTATATGACATTATCTAGTGATCTTTCACCAGACAAGTGGACTTGTACCAAGGTGAGCGATATAGGGCCATCTTGGCCCTCTTGTTTTATACTTTCATTTTATTTTCTAAAATGCAGTAGATCTAGCATATGGCCAGTGTCCGTGTTCTCCAAATGAGAGGCTAAACAGATATCTATTTAGGCATAATAGTCTTGGGGTTTTGTACTTTTTTGTGATAGATTGGATACAATTAACAAAGAATTTTGTTTCAAATGCTAACATTCTGGCTTTACCACATTCTACTGCAGTATTATCCCCCGCCAAAGGCGGAGGGATATTGCGTTGTCCGTCTGTCCGTACATGCCCAGAAGACATTACGGGGTTAGGGTTTGAGTACAACTTGGCATTGTGAGGTTCTTTGAGTTCATTCCGTCATTATGGGGTTAAAAATGGCATTGTGGGGTTAAATAATTGTATTGTGGGGTTGAAAAAGATCAAAGAAAGATCAAAGGGATAACCTCACAAAGTCCGTCTGCTACGTACGTCCGTCCGTCCGGAGTCATAACTCAAGAACCAATGGATAGAATTTCATAAAACTTGAGATAAGTGTACAATAGCATAATGCCGCGGCGCACACACATCTTTCGACAAGATTGGATTAGTGTCTCCAGAGTTATTGCCCTTTAATTGTTATTTTCTTCTATATTCAATATGAAAACATCAAAATTCTATTTCTCTGAAATCGGTTATCAAAATTAAATTGAAATTGGCTCAAATAATTTAATGATCACTCTTTCTAATATCCACCTCCTACACTTCCTGATTTTTTTTAGAAATGAGGCCCCTTAAGGGGATGTGGTGCTTTTCTTAAATACTCTATTTAGAAATTTAGGTATTTTTGTTTTCTGAAACTAATAGTACTGATTTGATTAAACTGATAAGAACTGAGTAGATTACCCCTTGGAGATGAGGCCCAAATGGGGTCGTGAAATTTTAAAAATGCTTTTTTTTCTGAAAAGGCTTGTCAGAATATTGTCTTGTTTGGTAAAAATTATCAACTTTGTATTCTCTAACAACAGAAAATTTATAAACAGGATTTTTACAGAAATGGGGCCATTAAGGGGATGTAATGCGTTTCTTATATAATTATTCTATATATAAACTTAAGAATTCTTGTTGTTTGAAAGTAGTAGTCCTGATTTAATTTAATTACTACAATTCAGTTTATTATGACTGTAAGTTGAAGAAATTAACTATCACGTCGAAGATGAGGTCCAAGTGCGGTGGTTAAATTTTAAAAACTATTTTTTTTCTCTGAAACAGACCGACCAATACACTTTCCAGATGTTCTTTTCAGCTATTTGCTTCATTTGGCGGGGGATATAAATTCACTGAATTTGCTTTTTCAACCTGTTTTATAAACTTCATCAGTACGACTGTAAGAACCTGCTGTAAAACGCAATGCTCTGTAGAATCTACGTTACATAGAGGTCACGGACTAATTATTAGCACTGTCATTCACTGACAATGAAACAAAGTTTGGTTAGGCGTAGAAAAAAAAAGTTTGTTTCAGGTTCCCCGACCTACCCTTTTTTTTTGCCCCGACCCGAGAACATGTTTTGCGTTTTAATATATTTTTAGCATAAATTCATTAAAATCTATGTTGAATTCGGTTTGTTTGAGAATAAATAAAAATCGAAAAAAGCCTAAAACAAACGCCTAAGTTACAAAAACGTACAAATGAAATTTCGACGTCTGATGTCATTAATCTGAATACAACTACATTAATTTTGATGCTTGCCCCTTCACATAAAACAGTTTTATTTTTTTCATAGTTGGCGCGAGACGACGTTGTTACAATTAACGTTAATGACGTTATTATGTAAACTAATCTGGCGGGAATCTATATTATTATTAATAATAATAATAATAATAATAATAATATTCTTTATTCATGAAGGTGACTCGAATAGGTTGTGACCTATCTTCCTCGTGGCCTTCAAACACAATAACAACATTCATACAAATAAACCGAGGCATTCACACAAACATACATCAGACAATGATTAAATGAAATAGAATAAAATAAGAAATGTCTATCTTTTCAAATTGCTTTCAAGAAGAAAAAGGGCAAAACCTTAGTACAACAGGAGATAAGTTTTCAGTTTAGAACGAAATTGCGTGAACTTATCAGCACTTCGTATACTGTTCCACACGTGTGCTGCCAAGTATTGGAAGTACTTTTGAAAGTACTTTTGAAAAATCGTGACTTCACAAAAGGTTGAGCTATATCATTTTTACATGAAGATCTGAGCTCATAATGTGTTTTATTAGCACATGTTGCTAAATATATATTTCATGTACAATTGGGATAAATTAGAAATATAAACAAAACCAACAGAATGTCCCCGATGTAAACTTCTCAGTAAAATATCCCATCAACGGACATAAAATGTGATGCTGTCACAGGGTATTTACTTTAATATTTAATTTTTGAACATACAGTGGTAATACGTTCGCCTCCGGATCAAAGGGCCTCGGGTTCGATCCCTACCATCGCCATGTCGGTAGTGTCCTTAGGCAAGACACAAATTATTCCAAATTGCCTCTCTCTTCGAGGTTGATTCCATCTTGAATGAGTCTCGAGAGCGATTAATCTAAGTTGTAAGAACTTGTTTCGCATTCGAGAATAAATAAATGTGTATAAATAAATTCTAAAAAATATAAGTTAATGGTCCTCAACAGCAGCAAAACTACACCATTAAAAATGAAAACATGTACGGCCTGTTGAAATCGATCATAGTTTGTAGGTGTATATGTAGCTTTCAAACGTGTGATTAGAAATCTAGAAATCTACTTTTGTTTTCTGTTTTGAAATTGGTCTGAGGAATGACAGATCCAGTAACTTTTTGGACACATTCAAACACTAGATTGACAACGATGTCACTTTATAAAATTGGATATACTTTGCTTATGTGCTCAAACTGCTTCATGGGAAAATTCTACGCAAGGCAAATAATTATAAATCTACATTAGGTATCCTTGTATACCCTATTATTTCTACAGACATAGGACACACTTCAGCTTATATATCAAACAAAACATGCATACAAAATATTACTTAGCATTGATATGGTGAGTTTTGCATTAAAAAAAGAATGGACTTGTGAACAAAATGAAAACAGGAGCATAAGGCCAAAGAGATACGCGTTCAATAGAAACATTAAAAGTTCTTTAATCATGAAATTGCAGAATTTCAATATTTCAGATCTCTTTAATAATAATAATAATAATAATAATAATAATAACAACAACTTTATTTTGTAAAGGCTACATATAAGACATATAAAGAATTACAAAGTAAATCAAAACATCTGTTTTCCATATCCATATGGCCTTAAAAAAATTAAATCTCTCTGTCTGTCTGTCTCTCTCTCTGAAAAAGTTTTTTTTATGATGAAAGACTTTCCATCTTACATGTAAGGTGTTTCAAATTCTGCCGATATGTCAGTGTGTGATAGGGGGGTGGGGGGGGCGAGGGGGTCTGTTCGAGCGATTTCTTTGATTTGCGCTATCTGCAGGAAGCTTTGTAATGTTAGACTGTCACTGAGAGTGTGCTTGATTTGAAGCTGTGTCTCAGAGACAGATTGGACTTGGCGGTAATGTACTAATTACATTTACACAGCTTGTCAACTATCAGGAATTTGAACTCAGAAAGGTGTGTGGTTGCAAAGATAAATCTACTCGGACATATTACTTTGTTCACATAGTGTAGATAGCCAACCATTCAGGTCTACAATCCCATATGGCTTTCCTTTTTTCGCTTCTTTCCTTGTGCATGTTTACGCTTTACCAAATCTTATAATATTTGCTGCATTGTATAGGCTGCAAGCGTTGTCATTTGATATGCCTATCACTTGTCGGGACCTATCATTGGCTACCAGCCTCTATTACAGACATAAAAAATTGTTATCTAATCATTACCGAAACATAATACCATAGCGAAACTGAGAATATACTAGGACATTTTCTTGTAGCAGAGGAAGAGCTGTGGTGTACCTTGTTTAAATGAATAATCTCCCTTTGTAACGATCCGTATACAATGACAGGAGCTAAACAATCTTACTAGGGTCATTTCTGTTGCCTAGTTTGATGAACTATTCACATTGTTTGAACGCTTTCTTGAAAACTATTTACAGAATTCTTCGCATATAGTTATTGAAGGCATCGATATAAAACCGAATCCTTCATATAACAGTTCACATTTTCGCTTGCGGCTTTCTAGTTGTTTTTTTAAACTAAAACCTAGTACATGTATACGTATTTTCGGGAAATGCTGATATTTTGTCAGACAATATAGATTTTGAAATTTTGTTAACCAATGCAAGAAGATAATCTTTTGCCTGGATTCATTTTACATTCCCAGCCTTACAATATACCGGTATACGTTTGTTTAGCTATTTATCCAGTCATAAGCACGTATCCGTATAGATAGACAAATCGAATCAGAAAGTAGAAATTTGCTCGTTTTCGGAAAATCAGCTGACAGTCAAATCTCCTGTTGGACATATACTAGACGTGTATTTTCTCACAGATGGAGGTCTGTAACCAGGAAAGCGATTAAGCATGTATGATATAGTACAGGTAAATTTATCTACTTATTTATTGCTTTGCTCTACTTCCTCCAAGCGTAATGATTATTTACGTCACCTCTCTGAGATTTAGTTCATCTATCTAACTGTAGCTAGATCTACCTGCAGTTTAGTTCCCTACAGTAATTGTATCGAACATCGGTAAGACACTTTAATGTACCCTGTGTCTCGCATAGGAACCCCAGTACCCGGCATGAGATATCAACCCCAACCCCCCTAGAGGCTCCAGACCACTCGATATACTCAGTTACAGATATATCAAAACAAAATATTTTTTAACAAAATAATCAAATTATTTTGTTTCAGTATATCAGTACCAGGGTTGTAGGGGGGTCTGTGCTACCCCACGCCAGGTAGGCCTACATGTGATAACAACTAACGGACTATTGCATGTCGCCAGATTTGTGTCTCATATGCAGATCTATGCATCAATCAACTAGCTTTTGCTTTGATATGATTATGTCACTTCAACTGATTTGTCATTATGTTCAGCTACTTTTGCCGATTGTACTTCTACTAGCAATGTTATCCTAGGCTATTGATCATACAAAATAAAATTATGAAGACGAAAATTTTTCATTGATTACATTAATGTGCAATGTTGAATGTATATTTGTGGCCTTGTGGGGCGACGTTTCACTATTTAATGCACAGGTGGAAGGAACATACCTTTGACCCCCTTCCTCCCATGTTTTTTTCTTAAGCTTTGATAAACCAACATACCAATGTCTTTAAACTGATATCATAATGATTAATTGAATTTTTGTTCTAAAGCTCGTTTACACATGGACAAAGTTCCCAACGTCAAACAAACTGGACGAATTTTTCGTAACGACATGGTTGTAACATTAATAGTTTCTTTTATGACCACGCGGTTCAGATCGAAATATCCGTCACCGAGGGGGAATAAGGCTCTGCTGAGTATGAATATGGAATCAATGAGTTTGGAACTTTGTCTATATTTGTCTATAACATTTTTTTTTTCTTATTATTACTTTTTTTTTAGATACGATAGCCTGTGTTAGAAACTTATTTCATTGCTTTCACTAAGCGCGATGTATCGACTACAATTTAAAACTGATAAGCTTATCTCGTTTTGGCTGTTTAGCGATATTTATAACTACAACTGCGTAGCACGAATGATTTAATTTTTCGCATCTAAATGACTGACTGTATTTTATTTAACGATAAAATATAGCGAACAATTTATTATTTCGATTCTAACACGTTATTTTCTTTGAAAACAATCCCGAACTTTATTCAACGCGTAGTAGTACATCAATGTAACCTTAAAACACGAGATACGATTGGACGCGCTTGTTTACATACGTCACGTCGTTACGTCATTTAAGGCACGTCGTCCTTAGAAAAACGTGCTGTATTTTATCGTAAATTCTAACACAAGCGGCTGCTTTTCCTATATAAACATATAGGGAAAAGCCTGTATTTTATTTTACGATAAAATACAGCACGTTTTTCCAAGGACTACGTGCGGTAAAGACGTAACGACGACATGAAACAAGCGCGTCCAATCGTACCGCGTTTTAATTACAATGGTTACTACTACGCGTTAAATAAAGTTCGGGTTGTTTTCAAAAGAAAATAATGTGTTAGAATCGAAATAATAAATGTTCCTCATTTATCGTTGAATAAAATACAGTCAGTCATTTGCATGCGAATAATTAAATCACTCGTGCTACCACTCTATTTAATTACTACGCATCCAAATTCCTGACTATATTTTATTCAACGATAAAATACAGGGAGGCATTTATTATTTCTTAAATAAAATACAGGCTTTTCTCTATATGTTGATACAGGAAAAGCAGCCGCTTGTGTTAGAATTGATAATAGCTCATTGGGTACTGTAACTATAATTTAGTTGCCAATTATCTGTGAACGGTACTGTATGCAGACTTTGATCTTTTGATAGAAAAAAACGTATGGCATTGAAATATAAGGTAGACTTGGTTGTTAAAAGAGGAGTTTGCTTGTTCATTAATTGATTACAGTCCAGTGTTGTTGTTACCAAATACCAAACAGTGACACGCTACCAAAATTCACACTTGCTGAATTGTATTCAACCAGGATCCCCACAATGTCACCATTTCGGATAGGTGACATCACTTTTTCAAAAGGAATGCGTGATATCATCTATTAGAAATGGTGATATCGTGTATTCATAGACGAAAAAAGTGATATCATACATGTATATCCAAAATGCATTAAATAGTAGAACTGTGCCCCATATATAACCAGATACACCTATTGGTGTATGATACATATACATTTGTGTCTATACTATAAACAAATATGGCGATATGATAGAGTTAATGTTTACAAAAGAGGCGAAATTTGAAATATTTGTGTTCTTTAGGACTCTTAAATGTTTGTTTATATTAGTATGAAGTACATGATGATATTTGTGATTGATATTGGATCATCATTATTATATACATGTTGACATTTTAATATATCTAAACAGAGTGACTGTTAAAATTCCTTTTTTTGTCAGTAAATACTTTTGCGTTTGTGTGTTTGAGATCTGAGATCATGCGTGTGTGGGAGAGAAGAATGATTGATTGAGAGAGAGAGAGAGAGAGAGAGAGAGAGAGAGAGGGGGCGGGGGGGGGGAGAAGAGAAAGATTTTGAATTATTGTTTTTTGTTGTTGTTTTTTTGAAGGCCAAATGGAAAAAAGATATGTTTTCATCTACTTTGTAATTCTTTATATCTTCTTTATACGATCTGCTACAGACCCTTTTATAAAAGTAACTCTTAATATCTACCAAAATCTACGTAGAAACATCGAACAAGGATCGTAGGGGTAAGCTCAGATAACAACCATGCAAGCCTTGGTGTATTACTAAAATATAACTGATGGCGTTGCAAGTTCAAGCGAGGAAAAAGTTACCCACGGATAGAAAAATGGCGGATTTTTGTATGACGAATACGTTTCTTGTGTAAAAACTCAACCCAAATAATTCTGTTTTTGTACGTGTCTATATCCACATTGCTGCAATGATAATATGAAACATGATACTAAAGAGCCAACCATGCTGAATAGGCGTCTTAACATTCACCTGCTCGAATCTCTGTAGGTACGTTAGCACTTCGGACCCCCTTGGATGTGCCGTGGTCTTCAGTTTGTTGCACACAATTCAATGTCTATGAAAATTCTATCGGCCCGATTAGCTCGGTTGAATTGATCGTCTGTCTTGCAAGCAGAAGGTCGTCTGCTTGAGTCCTAAATGTTTTCCCAAAAATTACTATAGTGGCGTCAAGGTTAAACGATCAGTTGCGGGGCTTAGGGAAGTTGAAAACGTTTGAGCATGCAATATGCACAGGGTTTTAGTAGATGGTCTGTTCAACGTTCACTGTAAAGCCTTCAACATTTAGGAGGGGAAGGGGGTGTAGTGAGGCAAAGTCTTTGAGTAACCAGAAGTCTAGTTAGCCCAGTTGGTAAGAACGTCTTGCAAGCTTTTCTCTCCACTGTATACTTGTTGTGTTCATATATTATTTCAAGGTATATACGGGATATTCAAACGTTTTGAGACCTACGCGCCTTCGTAGAAAGTATAACAGGTCGACTGGTTTTGCTTTCGCGAAGTTATAAGCGTTTAGCGGCCGGGGTAGACTAATTATTAGTCTGATAAAATTTATGTTTGTTTCAATATACATGTACTATATTTCATGCACTATTTCCAGTGCTTTGTACACTGGTGCAGTTTTATCTTTATTTAGGATGATTAAGGATAACGTGACAATGACACAGTACACTAGAAGACTACATTATTACTACGAACACAGTTAGAATATTGCTTGCATGTATGATTTATCCTTTCATGTAATGATTGTAAACTTTTGTGTACAAAAATATAGTCATATAATCCTAAATAAACAGTAGCTTGGCAGTCGTTAGTGATACGTAAATTTTTGCTTTTGTACTTACAACTAAAACAATACCGGACGAACTAACCCAAACTGGTTATTCAACAACGTAACCAGTGTCTCTTAATATCATAAACAGTGGCAGGTACTTTTGGTAAAAATAAAGGTGTAGGGTCTAGACATGGTCAATACACATGGTCAATACATACGGTCAATATAAGTCGAACAGTTTTCATCTTATCTTTGCCAAATTTTGTCGGCATAATGTCTAGTTCGATAACAAGTCAAATCGCACTAAGCACTCGGGATTATGGCCTTTCAATTATGCAAAATTGGCCAAATTAGTCATGTCCACTCTCTACGTCGAACAATTTTCATCCATTCTTCACCAAACTTGCTGAACAAGTTTGTGGGCAAAATGTCTCGGCCAAGATTGATAACAAGCAAATCTGCCCAAAGCACTTTGGGATTATGTCCATTGAAGTATCGAAAAATAATATAAAAAATTCCTTGTCAGATCTATAGTTCAAACAGGTTTTTATCAAACCTACTAATAACAAGTTACTTAGTTATGCCTCCCTGACGGGCATATTTTGTGACGGTTTGGCACTCTTGTTTTACTTACAAAATAGATGTTCATGTTTTGTTTACCATTTTCTCCGATTCTTATGGAACTGTTCTTTCTTTAGAATTATGAAATACGGTCCGAAGGCCAAGTCAAAAGATAACGTTTAAATCATATACACATGTAGTCGAACGTGCTATTTTAGACACATTTTCTTATATTTTCTGATTTATTTACAGAATGACGTATAAGTAAAGAAATCAAGTGAAGAGGTTGAAAGATGAATCCCAGGGAAGATACAGACACTGTAAGTCGTGGTGAGAACGACAAGGCTGCACGTATGAGTGGTATGATTCAGAAAGAAAGCCATGAATCCAGTAGAAATGACAATCGTAGAGACAGCAAGCCAGGTCAGTTGAAAAACAATGAACAAATGGGTAACAGAACGGACAAAGAAGAACCAAAAGAATCAGAAGAGAATCGGAAAAGTATTAATCGCAAAGAAACCAGACCACCGAAGAAACTTCAAGGTAAAACAACATATCTTTATGTTGTAATTGAAGAAGAGGCTGCAAAAACGAGTGATGTAAAATCGTTTTTACAACAAAGAATGGGAAATCCAAAAGCATTTGATTTTCAACTGTTAAATAATACTGACAAAAATTCAAGCCAAAATGAGGGTAACTTTATTACTATGAAATTTGAAAGTTATAGCAAAGCGTCATCAGCTATGCGTTTATTGCATACAAGTAATAAAAACACATCAAGCAAAATTCGTTGTTTTTATGAAAAGGAGGAGGCGAAAGGAAAGATAGTTGACAAAACTAAAGAGAGAAAGTGTAAGCTAGATGATGCTTTCACTGAAATAGTTGGAACTGCTTTGAAAACGTCCGATAAACATAAGGCGAAAATTCGTGAAGTGTGCGAAAAACTTACAAATGTTGAAAAAGAAATGGGGAAAAAACGGGGGATACCCTTAAGCAAATTCGAAAAGTTTTCAAATGAAAAACTGGCATTTGAAGACAAATTGGAAGAACTAGAGGGCCAGCTTAAAGAGTTTACAAAATATATGGAACAAATAAAAAGTAAATTGACACAGCTCATAGGCTGTGTGAAATTTGAGACAGAACTGCACAGGATAAAGAAAGAATTCGGCGTGGAATGTCGACGTCTTGAAAATGCATTACCCATGTACGCAAGGAAGGAAGATATACTGACAATAATAAAAAAGAACCAGGTTTGTGTGATTCTAGGAGAAACTGGCTCTGGCAAGTCGACACAAATGGCCCAGTACATATTCCAAGCAGGATTCGCAGGTAGTTATATAAAATTCATTTTGTGTTACTATACAGATTTTGTTTTAGCTCGACTAGTCGAAAAGTAGTCGGAGTTATTCTAGTCACCCTGGCGTCAGCATCACACTTACATTGAAGTTTGTCCTTACATAATGAACAAATGGCTTTGTAACTCACTGTATGTAAGTATAAGTCATTAAAAAGTTCAGATGATGAAGTTTTATTAATGCCTATGACTTTAATCGGACAAGATCGGATTATTGGATGTAGAAATTATAGTTAAAATTTACATGCAAGTTGCTATCATTGTAGCTTTATGAAGGAACGGATCAGTCATATACATATCTTCATGTTTCATTATATTTCCGTAGGGCTAAAATACTTGGCATTTTAAAGAGAACAAGTGAAACCGAAAAAAAACACGCTCCGGCCTTGCTTTGATGACGCGCTTGAACACAACATTGGGTTTTTGTAAGGCCGGTGACCTAGATTTTATTTTATGCATGTGCCGTCGAAGAAATTCTATGAAAAGGATATGTGACCCATTTTAGGAAACAGTGGCAAACCTACGTACTAATTCCACAGGCCTATCACAATAATGGCGGTTCGGTGTATGTGGTGTTTGCGTGCGTCCGTGCATGCGTCCGTGCGTGCATTCGTCCGAGCTTGTCCGGGCTGTAACTTATTCATTAATGTTCACCATCATGAGACGAAGTGTCATGCGCAAGAACCAGGTCCCTAATCACACTTAGAGGTTAAAGGTCAAATTCAAGAATGACTGCGGAGCATATGTACCTAATGAATGGAGGGATTTCGATGAAACTTGACACAAATGTTAACCATCAGAGATAGAGTGTCATGCGCAAGAACCAGGTCCCTAGTTTCAAGTAAAGGTCAAACTTAGAGGCCAAAAGTCAGAACAAGAATAATCAAGAATGACTGTGCATTTCTCTACATGCATGGAGGTTTTGATGTTCTTGGCACAAATGTTTACCACCATGAACAAAGTGTCATGCGCAAGAACCAGATCCTAGTCTAAGTCAAGGTTACACTTAGAGTAAAGGTCAAATCAAGAATATCTTTGTCCGGCATTTCTTCTCAGCATGGAGGGATTTTGAGTATGAGCGTCTGTCCTCGGACGCTCTGTGTGACCCGCCATGCACTTTTTCCGTCTTTAAACCATTCTTTAAATGGTCTAAAGGTTAGTACTTTTGACAGCTGGCGGGCTCGACTTGCACATGGGCATCTTGCTATTATTATTAGAAAGTAGTTTTTATTAGTGGTTTTATTCTTGCTTTACATAGAGCAATTTACAAGCACTTTTTAAAATCACCTTAAATGATAGATTTTTAACTATGATAACTTAGATAATACTTCAGTAGATGTGACATTGTGATTTTGCGAGTCCTGTTTGTATGCAAAAACGGGCACACGAGCAGGTTGTCGCAAGTGTTAACGGTTTGACCACTATATATACTTTTTTCAGCTGGAGGACTTATAGCATGTACACAGCCAAGGAAGATAGCAGCCATCAATCTTGCAACTCGTGTCGCATCAGAACTTGCAACTGGTGTCGGACAAGAAGTCGGTTATAAAGTAGGAATGCAGTGCAAGATGTCCGCTATCACGAAAATATTGTTTATGACAGATCACACATTGCTGAATGAGTGTTTAAATGATAAGATGTTGGCTAAGTACTCGTGTATTTTGATAGATGAAGCACATGAACGTAGCATTTATACCGACCTGCTGTTAGGTATGTTGAAAAAAGCTCTTGACCAAAGACCAGATCTGAAGGTTATCATTACATCTGCTACAATTGACCCTGATATATTTGTCGATTATTTTGGTGGCATAGATCTCTGTCCTGTCCTAAAGGTGTCTGGCAGGACATTCCCAGTTGAAATCTTTTGGGAACATGATAGCTATGTCCAAAGTTCGTTTCCGGATGATTATGAAAGAATGGCTTTAAACAAAGCGATTGAAATTCACCAGTCAGAGGAAATTGAGGAGGGTGACATTCTCGTATTTCTGACGTCAGTAATTGAAACAGAAAGATGTACCGAGAGACTGAAGAATTGTTTAGGAGAAGCTGATGTTTTCTGTCTACCTTTACACGGGAGATTGAAAGCTGAAGAACAACAATTAGTATTCAAGGCTACACCTCCGAGAAAACGAAAAATTGTATTTGCGACAAACAGCGCTGAAACGTCAATAACTATTCCCGGTATAAAATTCGTAGTTGATTCTGGTGTTGTGAAAGAAATGCGATTTGACCCAAAGAAAAACATGAATTCTCTTGACGTGGTACCAGTTAGTCAGAGTTCAGCAAATCAACGGAAAGGTCGCGCAGGAAGAACGGCTCGGGGAGTTTGTTATAGGCTATATACGCAGTCAGACTACAAAAAGATGAACAAAATGTCTAGCCCAGAAATTCTTAGAATTCAAGTTTCACAAGCCTTACTGAAACTGATGGAGCTCGGTGTTGATCCTATAAGTTTTGACTACGTCCAGTCGCCTTCAAATGAAGCGATGAAGTCTGCTTTCTCTGATCTGAAAAACGTAGGAGCAGTACACGAAACAGGGATAACAGATCTAGGCAAATGGATAGCAAAACTTCCGGTTGAACCTAGACTTGGGATTTTCATCAAGAAAGGTATTGACTTGGACATAAGTACAGAAGCTCTTGTAGTAGCCTCCTGCTGCAACCAAAGTGGCATCTTTTTTCGAGTTGGTTCAAAGGAGGAAAAGGAGGCAGCTGACATGAAAAAGATGAAATTTTGTCATCTTGGGGGAGACTTACTAACAATGCTGAATGTTTACAGAGAATGGGATAAAGTTCAGGAAAGAGCGAAAGGAAAATGGTGCCAGACCAATAGTATAAATGGTAAAGCAATGAAGAGTGTTAGAGAAACGACGAATGAAATTATCACGACGCTGAAAAAAGAGTTAAACATCAAAATCAAACATAAATTCAGAAATCCGGGAGCTGCAGACATCTTGGTAGAGAAGCTTGTTTTTGATTGCATGTATTCAAATCTCGGATACTATCTAGGCCATGAAAGTGCAGGATACTTTGTAGTGAATCGTCTACAAAGAGTCCAGATTCACCCGTCTTCATCCGTGATGTCCTTAGGGTCCCAGCCTGGTTGGGTTGTTTTCAATAAAATCTTGAAAACATCTGCAGACTTCATGACAGAGGTTACACCGGTATCAAATGAGTTGCTGAGTGAGGCTATAGAAGAAGGGAAAATTTGCTTAGATATGAATTCACTTGAAGGTCAAAAGGTTCACTCTGTACTGAAAATACCAGTTGGAAAGCATGTTTATTGGAAGCTTGTTTCTTCAATGCACAGAATGCGCAGACAAATTGAAGAAGACATAACTGCTGCATGTGACAACTCGCTAATTGTTGTAGAAGCTAATAAACAACGCGGAGAAATAAATCTTTTCAGTTTACCTGTTTACAAAGCTCAAGCATCAGCTATGCTCCTGTCGTTTGTAGAGTCATTGCACCAACAGCTACTTTACGAAACCAGGGAAGAGTTTATAGGCTCAGAAAATAGTGGGGTTCGCGCACTTCTTCGTTTGGGAGGAGCAGCAGTGGATATACTTATGCCAAACGAATTTCGGTCTTTGAATATAAAGCAAAACGAATGTTCCAGAAACGACATCGATGAAGAAAGTTTAAGGGCAAGTTTTGAGTTTTATGGACCTGTTGAACAGATTTGGAGACCCATGGGCAAACAGCAGTACAATAGTCCCTTCTGGGGAAGAGTTACATTCACATACGAAGTTGATGCTGTTGCTGTGTTTGTTTGTATCGATGAAGATACTGATCTTGATATATCTCTGACACCAATTACGTATCAACATCAGCAATCAAGTTCTCAACAAGGCTTCACGGTGAAAGTCACATGGTGCAGAAGACCAGCCAAAGACCACTGCTTTGTCTCCTTGGAAAGACATGAAGATAGGGCATTCCTCGTTGGGTCAGCATGCACAATTAATGGGAAAAGAGTTAAAATAGAAATGTCAAGACAGAATTCGAATTTGATGGTAAAAGGGGTAACGCCAGACGTGACACAAGAACAAGTTAAAGATGGATTAGCTAGAGTACTAGGTCTGTCACCGGATACCTACCAACACAGATTTCGTGTCATAATTCCGCGCAAGAACACACTTTTCATAGCTGGTGAATGGCGAGAAAAAAATGAATTGCTTGCATTTCAAATTTCAAGGTATACAAGACGGGATACATTTCGAGTTAATGTTTTGGAGTATAAGGAGAAATCTGTTACGGCAATTGCCTTTGTTACATTTTCAGATCCTCAGGTGTGTCATGATACCGCACAACAGATGATCAGAGACCAGATAACTATGAACGGAAACAAAACAAATGTCAGTATAGAATGCAAGTCAGCAGTACATATCAAAAGACGATTATACGATATTGTTGCTGAGGATATTGAAAACATAATTGATGTATACAAACAGAAGAATTCATCAACATTGATGGAAGTTAGACGTTTAAAATCAGGAAATATATCACTTGACATTAAAGCCATTTCTCCGGAAAAGCTTGCTAAAACAAAGGTTCGAGTTGATAAGATAGTCGGTGGAGATATTTTAGAATGCGGGGAGAAAGAGAATATTCAAGCTTTGTTCTGCAGCCATGGTAGAAAACTTACCAAAGACATAGAAAAGGCAACAGGAACAATGATTTTCGTAGACGAAAGACAAATGAAAGTGACTATTCAAGGACGGCAAAGAGGTAGAGGTCGTGCCGTTGAGATGATTAATGATTTCATTTCGAAACAAAAAGAATCCATTGAGGTTGAGGTTCGTTTGAAAGGAGAAGAAAATCCACCTGGTCTTTTGAAAGCGCTGCTTGTAAAGTATGGGGTAAAGTTTGAAGAATTGAAGAAAGAAACAAAAATTTCGGGTATGAAGATAAATTTGCGTTACCACGAAATAACTATTACCGGAACAGAAGAGGCTGTGAAGTTGGCCATGGAAAAAATCACAGAAAAAAGAGATGATATAACAAAACGTGACAAGGCGATCGTAGTAGAAAGAGAAATGCCTGATTGTCCTATATGCTTATGTCCCGTTGAAGAAACCGACATGTATCGACTTGAATATTGCGGACATGCGTACTGTAACATCTGTGTGAGATCGCAAATACAGAATGCTATATCTGACCGGAAATTGCCGATTGTATGTGCTGCGGAGAATTGCAACAAGCCATTTGTTATAAGAGATATTAATGTCCATATCAAAATGGGAAATATAAATAAGAAAGAGTTACTAGATGCAGCTGTAGGGTGTCTTGTAGCAGAAAAAAACGATTCCTTCCGCTTTTGCATCACGCCGAATTGCGAAGTTGTGTATCGAACGACCACAGACGGCACACGATTTTCTTGTCCGGTCTGTTATGCAAAAATCTGCACAACGTGTCATATCGATTTCCACGACGGTCTTACTTGTAAGATGTATAGAAGAGCTAAGACAGATGGTGGTTCCATATTAAAATGGGTAAGTGAAAGTCCAGAAAAAAGAAAAATGTGCCCAAAATGCATGATTGGTATTGAGAAAATAGATGGATGCAACAACATGAAATGCAAATGTGGTGCACATATCTGTTGGAAATGTCTCCAGTATTTTTCAAGCGATTCTGAATGCTATAAACATCTACGAAGGGTTCATGGTTCATTTATGTAAGACAGTTTTTGACAAAGTACAAGTCTTCATATAAGAACAAGTTAAACCGCTTTGGTAAGGTGAAAATTGAGCAATCAGAGGTAGCAACTGTGGAAAATACACTTTGATACTTTCCTTAAAATAAAAAGAAATTGTTGACTCCGTATAATCAGATGTATGAGACAATATGAATAATTTGTCAATAGTAATTATTACTAATAAATACTTATTTTGATGATTTGTTAATACAAGGCCGTAGGTGTATTAATAAGGGCCATAGAATAGAGCTCTGATAACTGATTCGATAGTTCATGTCCTCGCATTCGACCATTGGCGCTAAATCTTATGCGTCATTATAAGAACGTTTGTAGTGTATAACTTTTATTTAAAAGTGATAAGTGCTATTATCATTAATTGACAAGATCTGGTGTTAGTTTTTGCATTTTATGAGCAAATTTTATTTAATGCTTGTATTTGCTTTATTATTCCGTAAGTTGCTATGTTAATTTTGTATCTAACTGTTTTTCCATGTAAAGAGACATTTATTTATGTATAGTTTACGCCATCTTGTGGAGTGTACAGGGTAAATGTTCCCTGAAGCTGCGTTACAAATGTTATTGTTCAACCTATTTTTTCTCAAACTATATTGAAAACATAGTGGTTGACTGTATATTTTTTTTTTTGGGGGGGCTACATTGAAAGAATAGTTCAGTGTATTTTACTTTGAAACTGTACTGAAAATATAATAACTTTGGGTAATTTTCTCTGAAGCTACATTGATAGGTTCACCGAATTTTTCTCTACATCTGAATTAATTATAACAGTACTATAGGTCAATGTCAATTTTTTCAAAAGCTGTAGAAAAAACCCGATAGTTCAGCACATGTTATCGTGGACACTATGTAATAAGTTAAGTGTATTTTTCCTGAAACTAAATGAACAATGTGATAGTTCAGGGCAGTTTCGAAAAGAAAATCATATGAGAATTCAGCATATTTTTCAATGAATCTGCTTTATTTGATATCATTTTATTAAGTGTATTTTCTCCGAATCTGTATTGAAAATTTACAGTACAATACTATTGTGCCGATAGTTCAGCGCAGCATATTGTTCAGTGAATTTGTGTCTGATTATGCATTAAAATGTGATAGTTCAGCATGTTTAGACAGCTGTGTTAGAAAATATCCCTTACGAAATGCGAGTATTTGAGCAAGTTGACTTTGAAACAAATATTAGAAAATATAGAACTACTTTAAATTTATTGATCTTGAGAAAGGCGTTAAATTTGCTTGTTATAGCCGTCATGGGTGCCTTATGCTGTAGATTTCTGTCGATTAAAGAACATGCTTGTACGAAAATATTTATACAAAGTTAATTTATTTGTATGCGGATTTTTTTTGAAATACATTTATTGTGCAACTTAAAATAGTAGAGCAGCATTTTGACTGCTACTTGAGTCCAGTATGCACTAAAAAGTAACAAGCTAAGTTATATTCAAAAATGTTTGGCAGGCATTGAAGTTTATTGAACAGTAAATAAAAGTTGCCGACCTTTGGTGGAAAGTTGGAAAAGGTCAAGGTCAAATTGAACACCAAAATAAAAACGTATAGTAAACTATTTGACTCTAAAATAATAATCTTAATATACATGGAATGCTAAAATAGTTTATTTAACATAACACCTCACTATCAAGGCTACAAATGTTTGTAAAAGTTATGGCCCGCAAAGGTCAAGGACAATGTCATTTCAAGGTCAAATACTAAAAAATCACTAAAAATAAGCTTTCTACCAAATATCAAATCTGTTAACTTGTATAAATGATTGTAAAACACATATCTTTACTCATTTACATAAGTATAGGGTTATATCCATTGAAATGGAAGCAATTTTGTAAAAATAACTTTTAATATGGATGAGTATAATTGAAATTACCCCACCCACCACCCTAAAATCTTTCATTTGCGCTTGCTGCATCTACAATCGACATACAATAACACAGTGTTTTTGTTATAAATATCACTGGAAACAGTTTAACAAATAACAGTTTTTCTAAAACTACTGTTTTGACTCTTTGATACTGAACTGGATTAGCATAGGTCAAGGTCAAGATTATTTCAAGGTCAAATAGTCAAAAAAGACTAAATATAAGCTTTCTATCAACTATCAAATCTAATAAATTGTAGAAATGATGTTTAAACACATGTCTTTACACTTTAAAATAAGTAAAGGTTTAAATCCCTTGATATAATAGCAATTTAGTAAATTGAAATGTTTATATGGTGAGAGCATAATTGAAATTACCCCACCCACCATCCTAAAATCTTTCATTTTGGCTTGCTGCATCTACAATCCATAACAATACGACAGTGTTTTTGTTATAAATATATCAGGAAACAGTTTAACAAACATTTTTTCTATAACTTCTGCTTTGATTCTTTTGTACTAAATTGGATTAGCAATGGAGGTCAAGGTCAATGTCATTCCAAAGTCAATATCACCTAAAATTCATAAAAAGTATTATATATCGTATAAATCATTAATTATAATATATACAACTTATTTTTATCTACTATATGGCTCAGTTATACAGCACAAGAATGTAACAAACTATCTTTGAATGAAAAAGAACCTCAACTATAGACAATTTAAATAATATCACATAGTTAGGATACCTAATATTTTTCAAGAACATTTTTGCTACATGTGATGGTAACTTTAGTATGAAGATAAATTATACACGCTAAAAAACTGGCCGTAGACAGAAAGCTTATGGAAAATAAGTACATGTAATCAAGAGATATTCTCAATGTAACTATATGTATACAGCTAACCATTATACATTTTATATGAAAGTACATGTCATGTACATGTACATTTACCCCACCCATCATGTTATTGAAGGCTATCTACTTGCAATGCTAGTCCATATGGCATTTATAATACAACAAAATATTCATGTGTAAACATAGTTTCTGCAGTAAGTGTTATAATTGTTACAAGTATCTATTTTTCATTATGAAGTACGTTACGATCTACAAATCAGTATCAGGTTAAAGAAATACAATTTTTACAGTCGTTTTTAGTACAAAGTATAGCAAAACTTCCAAAAAGAAATGACCATCATTGATTTTAATACATATTACCATTGTTGCGGAAATCCCAATTTTATTCAATGCATGAAAGCAACAAAGTGGCTGTCTATGCTTGCCCCATAGCCACATGCCACTGTTGCAGTGATTCACATGCACACTCAGCAGTGCACATATCCTTGCATGTGTCTACAACATCAGTCAGTAGCTCATGTGTTGTTTTTTTGCAAATTGCAAAGAAAAGGCATGTTGTGTCACAACCCTCAAAACAATACTGAGGGAGAATAAAATCAAGTTACCCAGATGTCAGGGAAGAAAAAATGCAAAGTAAAGTGACATTGAGCACTGTATTTATAGGAGTGTTTGCCTATCTGGAAATACACAATTTTAGCGCCGATGCAGTTGAAATGGTGTTCCAGCATCACCATAACGTCTGTATCGGGGCTAAAATGCAGACTATATTGCTATATTGCAATGATCAGACCTAGCATTTAATATCAATATAATATATGCTTCTTCTGGTACAAAGGTTAGTTTAGGAAAAGAATATATTGCCTCCCAAACCATCACCAGCAAACACTGCTTTTCTGCTACACAACAAAAGAGTTTATAGCCAGGAGATGAATGTACATCTCTTAATTGGTATATCAATCGACCTGGGGTTTGCCTTTGGCACAATTATAATACCTGCCAACAGCTCCCATCTTGTCTTTGGGAGCAACAAAGCAACTTCAACAAAGCCTTCAAGACTAGCACTGCCTTCGATATTACAATATAGAAGGGAACTTTCAGTTTGAAGAGGAACTACAGTCGCAATATTTACCAGCTTGCAAGGGCTGTCAGCAAAGAAAATGGCTCTATAGGGGTCATTTTAAAATTGCCTAAATGAGTCTGTATGATGTGGTCTTGTTTGGTCAACATCATCTGCTTATTTTAATCAATTGGGAAATTTTGCTGTCACAGACTCGGCCAAATCACGGCTTGTCAATAAAGCCGTTTGCTTTAACGTTTTTTTTCCAGTTACTTCAAATCAGTAATATATCAGTTAAATTGACCTTGCGTAAGTAACTGTTGTGGACAATATTAGGTAGTCTTTGTATTTTCAATACAAAATAGCACATATCTCATGCATATATTGTTCTGCTTGATGCAAAGACAGAGACCGACTGTTTCACACACATCAAAGAGGGTATGGCTAGATGCATTTAGATACAATTTGAATGGTGTTCAAATGTTCTAAAGGTAATTGTCCCAAAAGGCCAACGTTGGTGATGCTTCCCGCCCTTGAGCACTGAACTCATCTAACAAAGGCATTAAAGACTGTTGCATTGTCTAGGTCAAGCTGGGATAGATTGTCAGAGAAGATGCACACCAGATTCGAAAATGGAGAAGACAGCGTAATTATAGAACACCGCCAATCATAAAAAGCATAAGCAAGTGCATTCCCGATCTAAAAGAATGACGCCACACACCATATTCATAAGACCTTGTCACGATTATATAATCTCTACTGCAAACCCATATCGAATGCTATTGGACAAAAATCTTGATCAAGAGCACTCAATTGCTCCTTACAACGCTTAAGAGTATTATACACGAGTTCATAATTGGTAGGCTGGACTAATAGAATGGTTGTATACAACATCTTACTTTTTCTGAAGCTTGTCAGGCATTGCTTTTGCATGGAAAACATTTCCAAGTACCTTCATACCTGTTGTCACAGAAAATTCCTAATTTTGCAGTTCTACATCACATCTTTGAGCTAAGCATTTTAGCCTTTTGTTGTTTCTTCAGTTTCATTTCTGTCTACTTCGAGAGGGTGGTGAAAGTAAATATCATTAATTCGTGCAGATAACAAAAATGTATTGTTCATGCACCATAACACATGTATAGTGCAAACTTATACTGGTAAATAGGTTTAGTAATTAACTAGTCGAAAATAATTTAATATTTAGTTCGTACATGGACATGTAGGGCACTGTTTACATGGTTGGTTTAGTATTAAAGTAATAAACAAATTGACTCCCAAGTAGCTTACTGTCCTTGTAAAGACTTTCAGGAATTTGCTTTTATTTTGTCTACCAGTTCCATGTATTAACTCTGACGACAATGTATTGTCTCGAGCCTTTGAAATTCGTTCATCGTCAGGCATCCTTGACCTTGGTACAATGTACTATTACCATTGAAGCAATGTATTATCTTGAGCTTTTGAAATTTGTCTACCATCATCAGACATCCTTAACCTTGATACTATTATCATTGGGGTCAAGACATGCGTTGTATGTTTTTAATAAGCAATGATGGGCATTTCAGTTTTAGTATAATTTTACTTAAATACACTGTAAACACTCGTATCGACTTAGTTTAATAATGAAATTGAAAATTGTTATAACTTCAGAAATAACTTGAGATAAAAAATTATAACAGTTAGTGCAGAAACTCTGTTTAGACATTTAGTTTTCATTATATTATGTATGCAATATGGGCTGGCATTGCAAGAAGAAAGCTTATATTAACATGGTGGGTGGGGTAAACGTACATGATATGTACATGTACTTTCATATGGTGGTAAGCTGTAGTTACTTTAAGAATATCTCTTGAAAACATGTACATATATTCTATCTCAAATAAGCTTACTGTGTATGGTCAGTTTATCAGTGTGTTTATGTTCATACTGAAATTACAAACACATGTATCAAAAATGTTGCTGAAAAATATTAAGTACCCTAACTACATAACATTATCTATGTAAAATGCCTATTGTACAAGTTCTTTTTTATTCAAAGATAATTTGGTACATGCTTGTGCTATATAGACGTGCCATTAAGTAGAAAAATAAAAAGTTGAATGTATTATAAGTAATGCTATGTATGATGTTTAATGGTTTTTATGAATTTTACGTGATACTGACCTTGAAATGACACTGACCTCTGCTTTTCAAATTTAGTACAAGGTCCAAAGTAGTAGTTTTAGAAAAAATGTAATCAGTTAAAAAGTTTCTAGTAATATTTATAACAAAAACACTGTCGTATTGTTTTTGGATTGTAAATGCAGCAAGCGCAACTTATATATTTAAGGGTGGTGGGTGGGGTAATTTCAGTTATACTTACCATATAAACATTTATTTTTACTTAATTGCTTTCATTTCAACGGATATAAACCTTTACTTGTGTTAAAGTTTAAAGATATGTGTTTAAACATCATTTATAAAATGTATCAGCTTTGATATTTGGTAGAAAGCTTATTTTTGGTGATTTTTAACTATTTGACCTTGAAATGACATTGACCTTGACCCATGCTAATCCAATTTAGTACAAAAGAGTCAAAACAGTAGTTTTAGAAAAATTGTTATTTGTTAAACTGTTTCCAGTGATATTTATAACAAAAACACGGTCGTATTGTATGTGGATTGCAGATGCAGTAAGCGCAAATGAAATATTTTAGGATGGTGGGTGGGGTAATTTCAATTATATACCCATCCATATTAACATTTATTTTTACAAAATTACTTCCATTTCAATGGATATAACCCTATACTTATGTAAATGAGTAAAGATATGTGTTTTACAATCATTTATACAAGTTAACAGATTTGATATTTGGTAGAAAGTTAATTTTTAGTGATTTTTTAGTATTTGACCTTGAAATGACATTGACCTAAACCTTAGCAGACTAAAAGTTGGAAGCAGATTTGTAGCATTGATATTGAGGTATTATGTTAAGTTAAATAGTTTACCATTCCATGTGCGTTTAAAACACTATTTAACATTTAAGTAAAGTAAGGTATTTCTTTATTTTGGTATTGAATTTGACCTTGACCTTGACCTTTTCCAACTTTCCACCCAAGGTCGGCAACTCTTATCTTCTGTACAATAAACTACAATGTCTCCCAAACATGTTGGTATATAACTCAGCTTGTTACTTTTTTGTGCAACCTTTCTCCTTAAATAAGCCACTTTTTAGACCTTTAGTTTATACGAATTTATTTTTAGTTCGATTGCGAAGAAAGCTCCGTAGCTTATTTAAACGCTCTCGAACACTCATTCCAGATGTCATCACATTCGCGAGAGAGAGGCAGCGAGTTTTTCATCGCTGCTACCCATTTACAGCTGGGTAGACTGAGGCACGTGTGGTTTAGTGACTTTGCCCAAGGACACACCTCGTGCTCCGGCTGGGATTCGAACCCGGGACCTCCCGTTCCGGAGGCGAACGCCCTAACCACTGAGCTATCGAGGCCCACAAGACCTTTTTAGACCTTTGCTGCTCTACTAAAACGTTCATGATAAATTACATTCCAACTTGGTTTAAATATCGAAGGTTTTGTTGTAAACGCTTTTCTCTAAGGCACTACGCCATTTGTCTTTAATGTACCAGCGTCCTTGACTCTTAAAATGTATCAACATTGTGATAGTTTGAAGCGTATTTGTCCTGTGTATTAATAGCTGTTTTAAAACTGTGATAGGCACAGTGTAGTTTTCACTGAAAATGCATTTTATGAAATTGTTAACCGAAACATATTTGGTTTAAATATACTGAGAAGATAAAGTTTAGTCAGTAACGTATGCTTGCGAAAAAAAGTTTCAGGCAGAAATGGAATCAATAGTTATTTCCGGAATCACTTGACTAGGGCAAGTTGTACCAGTGTTTTAGACAAAATGTAGTTAGTTTAGTATTGACACATAACGGCCCTCTTTGTAAAAGAATTAAGCACATCTTGTAGAAACAATTGTGATTTTGGTGAGAGAAAAAAACATCCTCTGTACTCAGTCTATACATACTATACATTATATTCCGTAAGTTCTGACCATGGAAAAATCTTGAAATACAATATTGAAGATGATTCACATGAATTTGCTGATTTTTCATAGGGTTTAATAGCTTAACACTTATAATTGTGAAGAATGGTGGGTGCTTATGGGAATGAATCATCCCTTCGGGGGGTTCGTGCATTTCAACGGCACATTTAGGGTTATGTACAGAATTCAGTTACATGTACGTATTTAATTATCTATTTCTGCTTCAATGTTATATTTATTCAGGACTTGTTTTTGTTTCCTTACCTTGTTTATTTAAAATATGCAATCATGTAGATGCTCGTAATATTTTGCATATTATTTGCCTATCGATCCGTTTCTCTAATGAAAGGAATATGGTGTACACTGACCATATTGTAATTCACTGTTTATGTATTATGAATAATTATTTACTAAATATTTTATGTGAATGATATATCTCAGACATAAAGAAGTGTAAAAGTTAGCCATATTTTTCAAGACCTGATAAAAATGAATACAATTCCTGTTGTTTACTGATAGATATAAACAAATATTATATCAGAATGACACGAAGGGGTGTTTTGAGTGGTATCTTAAGTTTGGTGAATAAAATTTACCCAGTTATTATAAGGTTCTTTTGTTTTTATGTTAAATGTTTCAGTCACCAGTACTGTAGTTACGACCTTTTGGTGTAAGCAATGTAATCGCGAGTGTAGATTGTAAAGTTTAGATGCCTAAAAATGGGGCTGGACCGTATAATGTGAAAAAAAACCCGAATACTGCATAAAACACAGAGTATATGCATGAATGATCCGAATTGACGTCCGAGAAAAATAGCATTATAAATTATGTGTCTATAAATAAGTCTTTACATAGCCAATTCAAGAGAAAGTCCAAGTATAAGATTGCCGGACAGCTTTGATTCAAATAGTTTTGTCTCATTAACTACTTACATTGTGTGCACCCTATTGTCTGCGTACCGGACTATGCATCATGTGCCCCCTCGAGAGTAGGGTTATGTACCACAACACTGTCTAGTTACATCGCAGAATTTAAAAAATGACTTTGATTTCCTGTTTGATTTTTAATTCACAATGAGCACTTTTAGCTTAATGTGAGCTATTGTGATCGCCTGATGTCTGTCCAGTATTGCAAGAGGATATCATATAGCAGATGGAACAAAACACTTTTAATAGTACCCTGTTTTCTCGTATTCTCAGGGGGCTAAGCGTGTAAATTTGTTGCGTATACAACAGTACACATTTTAGCAACATTATTTACATGTTATTTGATAGAAAAAATACTCTTCTTTCAGTTGGTGTCATCATAAATTGGATGATTTTTCTCCTTACATAAATTTTGCTAAAGTATCTGAGGTCACCCTCATACTCAGAAATGAGAAGAAAGTTTCTCGTATTCTCAGGGATTTATGTTTGAGTCTCGGGCATTGCCACACTGTAGAATCCAAAAATTTATAAATGCCAAAGATGCATAGCTTGGCACAATATGTTACAAATAAAATAAAAATAATAATGATAGACAGCAGAATAAAACAATATGAGCACTTCTACTAACCCCACCACAACAAAAATAAGGAAATTTCAGCATTTTCTGTAAAATGCCAATAGTTTCATTATTTTTCAGTCAAATCACTAGAAACTTTTTTTGTGCCAGTTTTGTATCATATCTCTGTAAATGATTACACATTTTTGCCAATTTGACACCTTTAATGTAAAAAACGAGAATATCAGAAACCCTGAGAATATGAGAAACTGTAGTATGTCCATTTTTGTATGGTTTCAGAGTGGGGATCGCACAACCCTCTTTCATGTCACATAATTTAATTGAATGCCGACATAAAAAAATCTGTGACATGGTTCCTTCTGGCATAGGGCATGAAAAGCAAAACTATTTGAAGTGTGTTTCAGGCTTTGTTTAAAAAACCGAGTGTTCACATTTAGATGCTTCCGTTTTAAATCAGAAGCAACATCATCATCATAATAAGCATTATCTGTTACATTTATAATAACTGATTTTCCTTTTTCATATTAAAAGTGAACCTTTTCATGATCAGTATTATGCATTTGCATGACCATCCCTTTTCATCCCCCCATGAAAAAATATCCTCTTTTTTGTAACAATGACCTTGACCCTGATTAAAAATATAAAAACAGTGCCCCCCTCGCCCCCCCAAAAAAAATAAAAATTATTAATAGAACAATTATTTAAGATTTTTTTTAATCTAATTATAGTAACAGTGAATATGCCTTTGACCCAGTGACCCCAAATGTAATCCAAAACTTCTTCTTTACACAAACTACCTACACACCAAGTTTCATTTCAATTGGTCACTTCTAACTCGAGTTGTTGAGCGGAAACCATTTTTCTATTTTTAGTAACAATGCCGTTGAACCTAGTGAACCCAATTGCTTCCTCACCACTAAAACTACCTGCATTTCCATGATATAAGACAATTACTTAAGTTTCCAATCTCTACCTTGGATGGTTTTTCTAAGAGAAAATGGATTTTAACAAAAACTTAACCAAATTCCAACTTAAAAAGGGGCATTACTTTGACAAAATGCAGTCAAGAGTTATCTTACTTGTCCATTTTGATGCTACTATGATGTCAAGACAACTATATGCAGTTTCAGAGCTCTACCTTGAATGGTTACTGAGAAAAAGTGGACTTTAAGAAAAAACTCAACCAAATAGACGACGACGCAGGACGACAACGACTGACGCAGAGGAACCTATGACACGAGCTAAAAGAAATAAATGACATAATTAAAAAAAAGTCGGGCTTCGAACCTGTACCGTTCGGCTACATAGTCTACCACTGCAAAGTAAATAACTTTTTAAAGTGTATGTTAGCAGACTTTCTACTAAAACTGACAATAATTTAGGTTTTAAAATATTAGCCAGGTTTTTTAAGCGGATTGGCAGCTACCATTATGGAACAAGTACACATCACAATCAAATCCGTGCAATAATATGCACATTGAAAATGTGAGACAATTTGTTTGATGATCCTCAATCTACACGATGGTTAATCAAATGATGAATCACCCTATCCCCACTTCTATAACTGATCAACATTGCTGTGAAAGGTGACCTTAAAACAATGGCTTTTCAATTAAGTACTCTACCACTACTTGTTTACTGGTGGGGATCGAACCCGGGACCCTCCGATCCAGAATTGAACGCGTTACCACTGCATCAAAGCGGCTCCTCCACCGTAACTACAATCGAAATCCAACAAATGCCCTCTGATGGAAATTTTAATTGTACGTAACTTGAATTTTTTATTTGCATATTTATATTTTTGAGACTAATTGCTACATCACATGGTGTTAAGAATTCTATACAAAAACATTCAATCAACCGTGACGGCATAAACCATGAATTTCACATTTATCTAAATTTTATGTAGATGAAGCTTATAATCACAAAAAAATGCAAGTGATTTTTGTTACCAAAGGAAATTCCTTTTGAAAGGCGTAAGAAAATTAGATAAAAACTCAACGTATGTTGTTATTACGAAGCGTTCAAGATAGCAAAATTTGCGCGTTTTATTTCGACTGGAGGTCATTGAGCCTACAACACATGTTACACGTGCGTTAAACGCCCACGTACATTCTACCCGACGTCACGAACATTGAAAATATGTAAATTGATTCGAAAATGATGATATTCTTTTGCTTTTCTAATAATGATTCTAACACAAGCGGCTGCTTTTCCTAAACAAACATATAGGAAAAAGCCTGTATTTTATTTTACGATAAAATACAGCACGTTTTTCCAAGGACGACGTGCCATAAATGACGTAACGACGTGACGTATGTAAACAAGCGCGTCCAATCGTATCTCGCGTTTTAAGGTTACAATGATGTACTACTACGCGTTAAATAAAGTTCGGGATTGTTTTCAAAGAAAATAACGTGTTAGAATCGAAATAATAAATTGTTCCCTGTATTTTATCGTTGAATAAAATATAATCAGGAATTTGGATGCGTAGTAATTTAAATCACGAGTGCGTAGTTTTTGTTTCTTGAATTATACCGGACAGAACTTTTGCCCTTGAGTATATTTTAAACACAGTCGAGTTGTTATAGATGGAGACGTTTTCAATATTTCAAATTCAGTAAAGCTTCAAAAACCTTCAAGTGACCATACTTTTAGACAAACCAATATATTGTGTAAACTGCAGAAAAAACGTACAAGAAAGAACAATTCTGACTAATCATTTTGATACATGCAATCAATATGGAAACGTTAGAAAAAAATATTAACAAAACAAATTCTAAACAGGTCATACAAGGAAACACACCTTGAATGGTAACGCTCTATTGTGTGTTAATTTGTTTGCGGAAGTGGTAGATTTATTTTACCTAGGATGATATGTCGAGGCAGGTAATATGAACATAGAATTATAACAGTCGGTTGATCTGCGAGGTTGGTGGTATAGTTATGGATCACACCAGAGGCGGAGCCTCGTGTGTTATTCTGCACTATGCAGAAATCGAGAAAGATGAACCTACAGATCAACCGACTGTTATAGTATTCTTTTCATAACATATCTTTACCTGACGTCATGTAAGATGTTATCTATACTGAAGTTAACGTTAATGTGTGTCATTTATGGCGTAACGATAACATACTAGTAATGCGCACTTTCGTCTGACGATTGATATGACGATTGATATGACGTCACTCATGTCCTCCGTGTATAAGCAAATATCACGTTACAGCAATAAAAAGTAAACACAAGAGCTGTCGGTAGGACAGCGCGCTCGACTTTTTAGTGCTTGCCAATAAAACAAAACTTTGACAGTTAAGGGCACACAAGACTTTAACTAGGAATTTCTAAGTACAAATCAAGAAACATTTTCACAGAGTTATCTTCTCTTGCTTACAGATAGGTCCCATGATGGTACATAAGTACTCAAACTTTCAAAGTACATGTAATATCTCAAATGGTTAAGTCAACAAGTGGACAAGAATGAAAATTTTAACTGAGTTTCTAAGTCAAAAAGGGCCATAATTCAAATAAAATCCTTGACAGAATTACCTTCTCCTGTCCATGTTTTGGGATCATGATGGTTTACAAGTATTCAACTTTCAAATTAATATCTCAAACAGTTTAGTCAAAAAGTGGACTGGTACGAAAAACTTAACCAAGATTCTAAGTCGATAAAGGGCCTTAATTTTTAAAACAAATCCCTGACAGAGTTACCTTCTCTTGTCTACAGATGGGGGGTAATGATGTAAACAAGCATTCAAAGTTTCAAAATAATATCTCAAATTTTAAGGATTAAGGCAATAAGTAGATTTTACCCATATTCAATGCATTTTCTAAGTAAAAAGGGGGCATAATTCTGTCAAAAACCTTGACAGAGTTATGTACTCTTGTTTGTTGAAGTAGGTGATGATGGTAAACAAGTATGGTTAGTTTCAAAGCAATACCTCCTACGGTTTTTAAATAAAATGAGGTGGTACGAAAAACTTAACCAAACTCAATACACTTTCTAAGTAAAAAAAGGGCCATAATTCTGTCAAAAACCTTGACAGAGTTATGTACTCTTGCCTGAAGATGGAGGTTATAATGGTAAACAAGTATGGTAAGTTTCAAAGCCATACCTCTAATAGTTTTGAAATAAAGTGGGGTGGTACGAAAAACTCAACCAAGGTGCGACACCAACGCCGACACCGGTAGGATAGCTCCCCTTTTCTTCGAAAAGTCGAGCTAAAAATTAACGAAATCAAATGTCTTCTACCTTAATACAATCTGACGTCAAAAAAAAACAAACTTATTTTACTGCAGCAATGTTGATCTAGTTTTCAACTTTGAGCGCAGGAAGTTCATATAAATATGTAAATGTGTACAACCTACACCAAAGACTTCTAAGATACGGCTTCTTTCATCTGATACACACATGTTATACGGGGTGTTACATATTTTACTGCACAAATACTAATGAAATATCAGAAATACCCACATACCACATAAACAATCGTAACATAACATCATAATGGCATTTGTAATGGAATTCATTTGTATTTATATAGTCAAACCTGTGAACAAAGACCACTGTTGGGAAGCTACACGTGTGGTCTTTGCAGGTGGTCTTTATTCACAGGTGTGATTACTATATATTAATAGTGTAGTTTGGTGATCACCCTGCTGGACTTTACTCGCAAGTTGGTCTCTAATTGGAGGTAGTCTTTAACAAAGGTTTGACTGTATAAAGTTTTCTATATTTTAAACTACATTGTAGATAATGATCGGAGGAGAAAAGTAAACATATAAACAGCACATTCAATAAAACATGTATTTTATTGGTAATAATGACTCGTGTATGTCATAGGACTGAGATACGCAAATTTTCAGCAAACATACAATGCACAAAGTAGTTCAAAAAGAAGAAAACTAAGCATGTTTGTTGGGATTTATTAAGCTTGACTTCTCCTTCAACTGAGATATGTACCACCTTGTTTGCCGACTGTTCATCTCTCCAAGCTTGCTGTGTTGTATACCCGTCTGTCTCAAATTTGGGTAAAAAACCTTCATTAGTTTTTATCAAACATTATATACACTCCATATTTCATTACATTTTTAAACATTTTTATACAAAGAACAATGAAATTCATTAATAAACTGCTTTGTCTCTGAATAGTCTATAATATTTTAGACGATAAACTAATAGTTTGTTCATACTTTCAAAACTAATTATTCAACATATCTACAGTAGTATATAGTCTGTGTTCACTTTGCTTATTTGAATCCTTCTACGATGCATGAAGCACCTCGCTTCCAGGGAATATTGGTTCACCTGCATCAAATTCATTCAGCCAGAATGTTTTCATAACACCTTTCCCCTGCAAAAAAGATAAGTTTTATTTAGTAAATTGATATAAAATGTCGAGTAGTAACAAGAGCTATGAGTACCCATAGATGCCCCCACTGACCCTTTGCTTGCCGCCTAACCTGCTTGGACACAGTAAAGAAATAAGAGCACGGCGTGAGGATGATGCATGCTGATGGTTACAGTTGCCGGCTTTTCGGAGAATATGTAATAAGTTTGAAGAAATTCTTGTCAAAAAATTATCCCAGCAGAAATTGTCGACCACATGCTCAGCTTAGTGTGGTACCTATCACTCATGTGAAATTTCACTGCGTAAGTGACTGTTGAGAAATACTGTGCTCAAAAAATCTCAATGTACACAATACGTATGAATAATTCACGAGGGCAAGCATTCAATTAAGCTTTCTAGGTGTATTTTTCTGATTACGTGCAAAACTAAGTAAGCTTGGAACATATCATTCCTATGAATTGCCATTGAATTTATGAATTGCCATTGAATTCTGGCCGGTGGTAACTGATGTTAAAAAGAATATTTTAAAAAAACCAAGGGCAATAACTCAATAGCAAATTATCAGGATGTAACATGCAAACAATTTGGTATTAATCACTTAATGGTTTATATTAAATACAAACCAGTGGTTGTTGAGAAATAACGCAGACAATCATCTCTATATGCACTATATGTATGAAAATATCAAAGAGTAATAACTATACAAGATATTCCTTATTGCTATGCACAGCAATCCATGTAACCCAACACTTCAGTCTATTAGGTTTCATTGAATTCCACGCAGAGAAATAGTGTTGAAAAATATCTAAGTACACTTTATCGATAAAATAATGCAAGTGCAATTATTTCAGGAAAAGTAATCTGAATGGACCATGCCGACGATATGCACAATTATTTTAAGTGCTACAAACTTCTGGAAGATTTCATTGAGTTTCAACCAATGGTTGCTTAGAAATAGCCTCCAAAATAATTTGTCTACAGACAGACGTAGATGAACCATTGACCGACTGCCGGACAAGTGAAATTCCAATAAAGCCCCAAGGTATTGTGTATCCATAAACATGACAATGACATTTATAACGAACTCTATGTGAATAATCACTAATTGTGACTAAAAATTGACGCTTACTTAACTACCCTCGTAGAATGTAGTTACATGTTATGTTACTATCCTTGACTTCAATGTCTCCTCGCTACTTATCTTGACTTCAATGTCTCCTCGCTACTAACCTTGACTTCAATGTCTCCTCGCTACTGACATGGGCTTCAATGTCTCCTCGCTACTTACCTCGACTTTAATGTCTCCTCGCTACTTACCTTGACTTCAATGTCTCCTCGTTCTTCAATTCTATACACTGGGGTTAGGTCTAGCAATGCTTTGGTTGATTCCGACATATGGATTCTGAACGCTGTAAAATATCCATAAACATCTTGGTCGTAGTAATATGGTATAATAAAGTACGTTTCTTACACATTAACAAAAATGTTCAAAACTGTTATAAGCTCTGTCTGTCCATAGTACCTTTCATAGGATTATTTTCAAGACTTAAAATGCACATTATTATATTCTAAAAGACATGTGAGCGTGATTATTGTTACCAATATACGTTACAGTCCGAACACAAAGTACATGTATATATCCCTACATTTCAGGTTTCAATACCTACCTAGGTGTGCTTCATGACACATCCTTGTATTATGCTATTTAAAAATTGGTCCATGCATATAGAAGTTACTGCCCAGACGGACGGACGTTGCGACAGAACAGAGCCAATCTGTATATCTAAACTATCTTTGATCGGTTGGAGACTTAAACATTGTTCGGTGTGATAAAATACAATTTAAAGACTTTTTTGGCATACGTATAGAGTTTGATTCCATCCTTGAAGTTGTGTTGACTGTATCTCCGAAAAGGCAGTATCTCGGCATTTTCAACCCAACTACACCCGCTACAACAGGGCCTACATTAATGATAACATGATTACTTGGCATTAATTATCAGTATGCTAATTTGATGTAATATCATTACAATATTATCACTTCTGCTGAATGTTAACAATCTATTTTGTTGAACAGTAAAATATCCATGCGAAGTCCTCCAATAATATCGCCTGTATAATCTTGAGGTTCCCCGTACCTTAGAGCTTCAATTTTAGCAAGTTATTATGGAACTTATTGTCATTCTTTAAATGATATAAAAGGATGATATTAATACAATTGTGATTCTTCATAGAGTGATATTGATATATAAAAAATCAGCCTGTTTACATGAAACGTTTAGAGCAGACAGAAGAACTGAATAAAAATATGATTATGTTTCTAAATTCTGAAAACACTACCTGAATGAAGTCCTATTCTAGCTTTCAGAATTTCACCAGGCATATGTCTTATCTTGAATCCTTTCAGTTCGTATAGTATTGTGAGTGACATGTTACCCATCTCCCTTGCATGATCGTCTCCTATCCTCTGTGGGAGTCCTGATACACACATGTACGCATCTCCAATAGTCTCAACCTGAAATTACATAGTACACAACAATATGAAATATAGGGTTGCTTAACACAAATCGTTAAACATGTTCTTTTTTGTATGATGATTTTTACAGCGTTGTATACCGATGCTTAAGCTTTGAATAGCATATTTGTCACACCTTTAGAAAATAGAATACAAATGATAAAAACTCAGACTCATAGTAATGCTTTTCAAATCTCGCAACTGATTTAATCAGAGAATAAGCATCATGAGACCCCCCCCCCCCCCGAGTCCCTAGCTTACGCTCACGTATACATAGTGGAAAACCTTGTTTTACTGACAAACCTGATTTGAAAAGGTCCCTTTTTGAGGGTGTTTGATGAGCATTTTTTGGATATCTTTTGAGAAGAATAAGTTACACTAAAGCTCATGGATTTATCTGATACAAACGAAATATTTACTTAGAAAAATTCTCAAATTGCATTACCTTGTACACTCTGAATTGGTCAATAGCACTGTCAAAAGTTGTGTAAAGATCATTTAACAAATCAACCACCTGAAAAGTACGTTTTAACAGTAATTGTGCGAGTCAAATGACAAGGACTAAATTTATATATATATGTATGAATTTCCCTTATGATGAATCATTTAAGCAAGAAATGAACACACGTGTGTATGCGCTAGACAAATTTTGAAAATTTTACATTCGAAAAATTCGAAATCTTTGTGCAATGAATCTTTCGCGATATTAGTGGGAAGTTCGCGAAAAAAGGCAAACAGTAAATCTTCGTGAATGTTACCCAATGTACAGTATAAACTGTAAGTAAATTGCAAACTTTAATATCTGTATGCTTTTATAGTTATCATACTATAAACCTGAATAGGCGTGCTTTTCCCACAAAGGGTAGTAAATCCTACAATGTCTGAGAAGTATATTGTCACACAATCAAATGACTCTGGTATAACTTTCTGACCCGCTTGGAGCTGTTTTGACACAGATCTGAAATTATTGGATAAAACAATCTGTAAATTCTTTCAAATTGATCAGAACGGTTATATCGAGATACAATATACTTATTAAGCAAGCTGGCAAAAATTAAGTAATAAATGTAAAAATATGATACAGCATATATAAATACTCTTAAACTTTTTAAAATCTTATGAATTTAAAAATCTCAGGAAATATTCCTTTTTACAAAATACAGAATTCTCATTTCGCGAATTTAAAATTTGTGAATATATCTGTCCCTCACAAATCGTAGAAATTATACAATTTACAGTACTTGATTAGAAATTTATAGACCATTCCATACTCAGGTAGAAGTCTGTTGAGCAGTTCTTCAACTTTTTGCTTCTCATCAAGATAAGACTTAGTTCTCTCGGCTGCCAACAGTTCTAGGTTGTCCGCATAATCTGACATTCTCTGCAGTAAGTTATCCATAATGTTTGTTTTCTTTCCTCTACAAGTATATAAGCAGACATGACATGTAACAAAATACAAATTCTAAATGAATCTGTGATGGATTCAATAAGATTTTGATAGGACGAATGAAGCAAGTGTAACTTAAGAAGACTGGACAGTTACGCAATTAAAAGGCATTGTAAAGTTTCCTCAAGATGAGTTGGTTTGATAACAATTAGAAAGTATAAATGAAGATGTTTGTTACTTCAGAGTTTAGAAATTAAAATCCTGATATTGTGAAGTCTATAATTGTCAAGAAAGGTTTTAGTAGTCATTATCCACGTCAATTGTTCTGAAGAAATCGAAATCGAGGCTGATAACTGAAGAAATCGAAATCGAGGCTGATAACGCAAATGTTGATTGCAACAATGGCGCTTGTCAAGAAGTACCGCGTTCTGAATTCATAATGGCCGTCTCGTAATTAATGACTATTCAATTCAGGCTAACAGAATTATGCTAGTTTTCCGTCATCCATTTCACACTAAACTAAGATCATTGAATCACTATGGAATTTAAAACACACATGGAAACTAATGTTGCATAACAATTACCTTCTCATTTTCTTGTATACTTCATCGATATCATTAAACGATGGTCTTTCATTCGGATCATCACACCAGCAATTTTTCATTAGATTGATAAGCTCGGGAGTGCATGAATCATCATTAACAATGGGTCTCAGCAGCGATGGCTTCTTCGTTTTCAGCTGATCAAGTATGTCTGAATTTTAAAGTTAACCTCGTCACGGGCTTCGTCCTTTACACTCTTTTTTTTTTATACATATATTTTCTGACGAAGACATAAAGTTGAAACATGTAAATTGAAAACTTCGTGTTGTCTTGATTTTATTTATACTGAAATTTAAAGGGACACCCTTAACTGATGCAAAACTAAATAACCTCCAAAACATAAATAATATAATCTTTTTAAGTATTATAACTTAACCTAAAAGTTTCAGCTGTGCATTCCCAGTCATTATCGATAAAATTACCGGTATAAAATATTCTGCAGTACCATAAACCATTCAATAGTCTATGTAGAGTTGTTGTAGTACAATTTATGGGTGGATTCGATTTATAACAGAAAGCCTCTAATTGTGGTAAAATGAGGCAATTTCGCCATAGGTTCTTCTTTGAAACTGTATTTATTTATCATTTTACGTTCATTGGCCACATAATCTATGTTTCGAGAATATAATCTGCTAGATGTAGAGAATGCCCCTTTTAATAGGAACTTCCTAAAACTGGTGTTAAATTCAGTAACTTCAAAAGCATTAATAATAGAACGTTTGCAAGTATTGTTACTGAAACTAAAAGTTTAAGCTATACATTCCAGTCATCAATGCTAAAGTCAGGGTTTCAAATATGTTACAGTACCGTAAGACAGTATAATCTATTCAAAGTTGTTGTTATAAATAATTAACAAATGGATAGCGAGTTATTACAGAAGGGGTATATGTTGGTTATTTCTGCTAAAA